>OY730480.1:33443457-33716656 GCA_963422695.1 Xylophagus ater | reverse complement strand
TGATTCAACAATAAGTTTAACCACATCCTCCCAATTGTACACCCCTGCATTTTGCTACTTTCATTTAAGTTTTTTAAACCAATTTAAGTGGAAAAACCAAAACGATAACAAAAAAACTTAAGAAAACCAGTTACACACCTAATAACGTCAAAATTAAAGAACATACGATAAAATAAGTTATTAAGATCCAAAACTGTATTTTGGGTTTTTACACACCCCTAAAATTTTGAAGAAGTTTTTTATTAATTTTTGTACAAAAAAATTATCAGGGGGACACAAGTGCGTTAGCAAAATTTGCAAAAAATAAATTCACATGAAGTAATGCAAGAATTAGAGCATCAATACTACATGTCATAAACATATTTAATTTCAAAGTCGTAAGGACGACAACTTGACTCAGAAGTCAATCGATCCCGTATCATTGAAAAAACCGTTAAACAGCTAGTATAAAAAGGGGAAGCAAATCCAAATCAAATCACTTAGTTTTCTCAACCGAACGAGCAGGGATCAACCAAAAATGGTGAGTACAATTTAAAATTAAGTCGTCTTGGTGAAACAAGTAAAAAATTGAAAATTTCCAACGGATAAATTGCCTTGCAAATTTTCAATCGGTCATTGATAAAGGATACTCGTTGCCTTATCATTTTTTCATATTAAGAATGGTGATGGATAATTTGCCTCACTATTTTTAATCGGGATTTAATTCTGGATATCGTTGCCGAATTAATGTAAAATCAAATAAGCTTGATAAATACAATCAAGAAAGTTTCAACCATAGACAACATTATTATCTTTACATAAACACGGACATTGTTGCCTGTTTATTCTTTTTCACATAAACACGGACATTTTTGCCTGTTTATTCTTTTATAAAATTACGGACATATCGCCTAATTTTCGTCAAACAATCACGGATATTTACGCCTGATTACCATCACATAAACACGGACATTTTTGCCTGTTTATTTTTTATAAACACGGACATTTTTGCCTGTTTATTCCTTTATAAATTTCAGATATTAGCGTCAAATATTTCCTTGAGATAATTACGGACACTAGCGCCTAATTGATCTCACACCAACCACGAACAATTTTGCCCGATCTCTCCGTCCAAAACCACGGACAGACCAGCTGACTTTCGTCAAGAGTTCACCAAAGCCACAGCCAGACTACTTGCTTCGAGTCATAGAATTAATAATTAGATTAATATTTTTCTTGAATTTTTCTAGACTAAGATATATGAATTTTAAATATTTTAAATATTTTTAAGTTGAATTAAATAAAATTAAATGTTATTTCCTACTTACAAATAAAACAATCTTTTTATTTTACCACAACAACCTATCCGTTTAAAATTAATGATTAGATTGTGTCGAAGTTACGTAAGTTACATCAACACAATTTCATCATTATAAATGTTAAGTTGAGGACTTAACATTTTGGTCCTTCGAGCCGGATAGATTGATTGTTTGTAGTAGGAATTCGCGTTTATTTAAAATTCATATAGAACCACGAGTAATAACGCATTTGTGTCTTCTTGGATAGATAGAATCAGATAAGGGTTAGTGTAGGTGACTTGCATTCAATTTCGTTTGTTTTCTTTTTTTTTGTAAAAATTGCAGAGGGTTACAATGGGTGATCCAAAAATCATATTAACGCAAATGGGGTTGATCGACCAAATTCGAAGGGCGATTATAAATCATCGAAAAACTGGGGAAGCCAGAAAAACGGGAGGTTATTTAAGTCGAAGAATGTCTGCCGTCGAGAAAGTATGGGAAGATATAACGAAGAATCAGGTTCTCATTTCCATGGAAGAACAAACACTAAAGGACACCGACTATATAAAAAAGGGGGTTTTTGACGACATAGAAGGTGCATATTTCGAATTCATTGGTGAACTCCAAGAAGCTTTCGAAATCATCAATAAACCAACGAACCCGGTGCCTTTTAATGAGTCGTTCAACCAAACCAGCGGAGAATCAAGAATTCAGAATAAATCGGAAATACATTTACCAAAAATTAACCTCCCAAAGTTTAACGGCGATTACGAATCATGGCGGTCGTTTCACGATTTATTCGTCTCTTTAATACATTCAAATTCTGGAATTCCTTCAGTGCAAAAATTGCACTATTTAAAAACAAGTCTAGTCGGCGAAGCAGAAAGGCTGCTACGACAGTTCCAGACCATTGGGGATAATTATGGCCCAGCCTGGAACACGTTAGTTAAACGTTATGACAATAAACGAGTATTAGTACACACTCAGTTAAAAGTACTATTTAATCAAAACATTCTGCGAAACGAAACGGTCAATGGCATTAAAGCTATTATCGACCAAACTTCTGAATGCCTTCATGAATTAGAAGCATTGCAAATCCCCATCGGGGAATGGGACCCAATCATAATTCATTTAGTAAATCAACGATTACCTCTCGAAACGAGGAATCTATGGGAGCAATCATTAGGAAACACGTCAGAGGTGCCTTCTTTAGACGAATTTTTCAAATTCTTAGAGTCAAGGTACCGAACGTTGGAAGCTTTAGCCGATATAAAGCCCAACAACGGAAAAATACAAAATCATCATGTGGATTGTAAAAGTGGATGCCCACTATGCAAGCAATCACATTATTTGCATGCGTGCAACAGATTCTTGAACATGGACATCTCCATGAAAAGAAAATACATATTAGATAATCGGATGTGCTACAATTGTCTAAGGGTAGGACATCAAATAAAGAAGTGTTTAAACAAATTCGGGTGCAAGAGATGTGGAAAAAGACACCACACTTTGCTACATACTGACCACACATCTTCTAAAGGCGAAGATGTGAGTCATACGGAGGGTACAGACAAAGTACCAGCCAGGGTCTCTACATCGACCATGTTCGCACAGAACAGTAAGGGTCAAAAAACCATCCTAAGGGATAATACTCAAGGGTTGCTCGCTACCGCAATGGTACGGATAGCCAACTTAGAAGGCAATGCTGTAACATTTCGAGCATTAATAGATTCGGGATCACAAGTATCCTTTATTACGGAAAAAGCAGTTCAACAATTAAATTTGAAAGGCGCACGAGTTGATATTCAAGTCACGGGACTTGGTAAATCGAGAGTAACAACAATCAACAAAAAAGTAACTTTTAACATAAAATCAATCAATTCCAATTTTTCACTAAACTTAGAAGCTTTAGTATTAAAAAGAATCACTGGATTAACCCCAGCTGACACTATTACTAAAGAAAAATGGTCACATCTTCAGGATCTCAAGTTCGCAGATCCACAATTCTCTCAACCAGGAAAAATTGACATACTGTTAGGAGTCGAAATATATTCGGCAATCCTGCTGGATGGGTTAAGGAAAGGACCGATTGGATATCCAATTGCCCAACGAACACATTTGGGTTGGATCTTATTTGGGGGCATCAATAAATCCAATCAAACTACCTCATTCAATATAACCATTGAAAACGAACTTAATCAAGCACTGAGAAAATTCTGGGAGATAGAAGAACTTTTACCAACACGTAAACACACTTTAGAAGAAACCCAATGTGAAAAATTTTTCGGAGAAACTCACAAACGTTTAAAAAATGGACAATATCAAGTTCGTCTGCCATTTATAACACCACCAAATCTCGGCCATTCAAAATACATCGCTGATAAATGTTTTCAACAAATAGAAAACAAATTTGCAAAAAACAAATATATGTTGGAAGAGTACACAACGTGCATAAATGAATACATAAACTTAAAACACATGAGACCCTTAACGCAAAGTGAACTTTGTACACAACAAACATCCAGTCATTGTTATTTACCACATCACGCTGTGTACAAAGACAGTAGTACAACAAAAGTAAGAGTTGTCTTTAACGCATCTGCTAAAACATCAAATGGGAAAACCTTAAACGATTATTTGATGACTGGTCCCACAATCCAACCAAAACTCGCTGCAACACTTCTCAAATGGAGAAAATATAAATACGCCTTAACGGCCGATATCGAGAAAATGTACCGAATGATACAAATTGAGCCAGCAGACCAACAATTTCAAAGGATCTTGTGGAGAGATAATCCAGAGAAACCAGTAATCGAATACCTTTTAACGACTGTAACCTTTGGTACAACATCAGCACCCTATTCAGCTATAAAAACACTACAAACCTTAGCAAAAGACGATGGGACAAAATTTCCGGCAGCAGCTCAATCAGTAATGGACGACTTCTATGTGGATGATTTATTAACCGGGGCTGACTCAAAACCAGAAGCATTAAACATACAAACCCAATTGATATCATTATTAAAAGGTGGAGGGTTCAAATTAAGAAAATGGGCTAGTAATAATCAGGAGTTACTTAGATCAGTACCAAAAGAAGATAGAGAGGTAAACCTTCCTTTAACATTCGACCACAAGGATCAAATCAAAACTTTGGGTATTCGTTGGCACCCAGCTTTAGATTATTTTGATTTCAATATTAAATTTACAGAAAATACTTCAGAGACATACTCAAAAAGAAGAATTTTATCCGAATTGTCTCAACTTTTTGACCCACTAGGGTGGATAGCTCCATGCATAATAAAGATAAAAATATTAATGCAACAGTTATGGTTGACCGGCTGTACTTGGGACGAACCTGTTCCAATTAATCTCGAACAAGATTGGAAAATTATGAAAAAGCAACTAGTTTCAACTATAAAAGAAATTAAAATTCCTAGGTGGGTCCAAACATTGAGTAATTGTAACAAAGAAATTCATGGCTTCGCGGACGCCTCCACCAAAGCTTATGCAGCAGTAGTTTTCATACGAACAGAAGATGAATTTGGAAACATTCATGTAAATTTACTAACATCAAAAACAAGAGTAGCTCCACTCAAACCAGTGACACTCCCAAGATTAGAATTATGCGCTGCAGTATTACTTAGTCAATTAATTAGACAAATTCGATTGGATATGCACATGAAGGATATTATCACAACATCATGGAGTGATTCAAAAATCACCCTCGCTTGGATCAAAGGAAACCCAAATAAATATAAAACTTTCGTAGCCAATCGAGTGGTAGATATACAAGAAAACAATGCTTTTAATCAGTGGCGATACATTCCCACCAAAGACAATCCAGCTGACTGCGCATCAAGAGGAATTGAACCAGTGTTATTAAAGAATCATGACTCATGGTGGCATGGACCGATATGGCTAACAAAAACCCAAGAACATTGGCCATCAGAAAGCACAGAAGTTATTGAAACAATACCTGAATTAAGACCTCCAAAAAGTTTAATGACACAAAAAGTCAGTTATATCGAATTATTTAACAAGTACTCTTCATTTACAAAACTAGTTAGAGTTATAGCATGGTGCATGCGATGGAATCACAAAAATCTTGAATGTCGGAAACAACCGCACTTAACATCAACAGAACTAATTCAGGCAAAAATCATAATCTGCAAACATATACAAAAAGTAAACTTTACACAAGAAATAAACTGTTTACATAAAAACATGAGATTGCCAAAAGAAAGCAAGTTATCAAATTTACATCCATTCATAGGAAATGATGGTTTAATACGAATTCACGGTAGATTGACCAATTCAAATCTCTCTTATGACCAACGGCATCCAATCATTTTACCAAAAGGACATCACGTGATAGACACTCTCATCGACGAAATACACAATCAAACGTTTCATGGAGGAACTCAATTAGTACTCAACACCATACGTTCCAAATATTGGATTTTGGATGGACGAAATACTGTAAGGCTCAGAATTTTTAAGTGCAATCGATGCGCCAGATTTCGTTCTCAGATTCCGTCTCAACTAATGGGAGATTTACCATCCCCAAGAGTGAATGTTTCTCGACCTTTCACCCATTGTGGAATTGATTACGCAGGCCCAATTGAACTCCGAATGTCAAAACATCGTAAAGCAAAAACCTACAAGGGTTATTTTAGTATATTCATCTGTTTAGCAACCAAAGCCATCCACATAGAAGTCGTATCCGACTTAACCTCAGAAGCATTCTTAGCCGCTTTTAAACGCTTCATCAGTAGACGAGGAAAACCATCCCATGTATACTCGGATTGTGGAACAAACTTTGTAGGAGCAAATAAAATATTGTTACGCGAATTCACTAAAAACATAAGGAATGCAAATCAATCAGCAATCACATGGGCTGCCAATATGAGCATAACATGGCATTTTAACCCACCCGCTTCACCTCATTTCGGGGGATTATGGGAAGCCGGAGTCAAGTCAATTAAATACCATTTGAAAAGAACTTTGGGAGAATCATGCCTAACTTATGAAGAATTGAGTACAGTCTTAACACAAATTGAAGCATGTCTTAATTCAAGACCACTATGCCCAATGACCACTGACATAGCAGACTTGGAGCCCCTAACTCCTGGTCATTTCCTAATAGGAACAACATTAATAGCACTTCCAGAACAAAATTTAACTATAGAAAACACACATATCCTTTCAAGATGGCAATACCTTCAACAACTACAACAAATTTTTTGGAAAAAATGGTCAACCGATTATTTACATCGACTGCAACAACGACCTAAATGGCTAACGGCAACACCCAACTTGGAGATCGGAGAATTAGTACTTCTCAAAAGCAATACCCTTCCACCCATCAAGTGGCCCTTAGCAAGGATAATTGATATCCATCCAGGCAAGGACAATATAGTTCGAGTAGTTACAGTTAAGACTAAAGAAGGCACATTCAAACGTCCAATCACAAAAATCATTAGACTCCCATCCAATAAATAAATGAATCCCAAATCTTTGAACAACAATATTAACAATTAACACAGTCATAACAAAAAAAAAAAAATAAAATTCCAGATGGATATATTGAATATTGATGATGATGAAAACTGCAATTTCACCGACGGAGAGCTACCACCAACACCAGGGAGAAGCATCAACTTAGACAAAATACTCAAAGAAACAGCAGCAAAGAAACCAAAACCACGACGAAACCATAAAATTCGACCAATCACATGGGGCCGTGAACAATTATCACCCAAACCACATATAAAGGCATCAACCACCAGTCAACAAGCTGGAAGCTTGAGTTACTGGAGACGTCACGCTAAAGAGGTGCCTACACCAGAATACACCAAAAAACAGCGGGAACGCTTCAGAGACCTTTTTGGTACAGACTCGGATACAGAAGAACCGAAAAAAGAACAGAAGAGCATACCAAAAACAATCAAAAAAACAGTCAAAAACAACTCCAAGGAGGTAATAAAGAAAAAACCTACTGAAGACACCAGCACAACAGTGCAAACAACCGATGGAATCCAGGTGGAATTGTCAAAGGAAGAATTTGAAAGCATACCATGGGATACATTAAAAGTTAATGCGCGCCATAAAAAAGTAATCAACCTTAGCAACGGCCGAATTATAAAAGTAAAATTATTAAAATCAACAGACACTAACAATATAACCAACTGGAAAATTATATGGTTCGGGTATCGCGATCATCCAATCGGTCAACAGAAAACTACCACAAAAGGGAAAATTGTTTAAAAAAAAAAAAAGGGGGGGGAGTATGTTGAGTCTTGCTCAACATTTTCTATAAAATATAAAAAAAATTAATTAAAATAAATGAAAAAAAATATGAATTACCAAACTCTTTGTTTACATTTAAACTGTCAAACGACAGCCATGCGCAGTACGCCATGTTAAAATAAGACCATATTTTTATGTATCCACTGAACAGAATTATTCAGAATAAATTATAATTTTTTAAAATTTAATTCATACATTCAACTAATTACCACATTATAAGTAATGTGACGAATTATCATGTAATTAGTTTTCAACAAAAAGGAATATTTGATTAAATATTCAATAAAAACCAACACATCAGTTGTGAATTTGATTCAACAATAAGTTTAACCACATCCTCCCAATTGTACACCCCTGCATTTTGCTACTTTCATTTAAGTTTTTTAAACCAATTTAAGTGGAAAAACCAAAACGATAACAAAAAAACTTAAGAAAACCAGTTACACACCTAATAACGTCAAAATTAAAGAACATACGATAAAATAAGTTATTAAGATCCAAAACTGTATTTTGGGTTTTTACACACCCCTAAAATTTTGAAGAAGTTTTTTATTAGTTTTTGTACAAAAAATTATCAGGGGGACACAAGTGCGTTAGCAAAATTTGCAAAAAATAAATTCACATGAAGTAATGCAAGAATTAGAGCATCAATACTACATGTCATAAACATATTTAATTTCAAAGTCGTAAGGACGACAACTTGACTCAGAAGTCAATCGATCCCGTATCATTGAAAAAACCGTTAAACAGCTAGTATAAAAAGGGGAAGCAAATCCAAATCAAATCACTTAGTTTTCTCAACCGAACGAGCAGGGATCAACCAAAAATGGTGAGTACAATTTAAAATTAAGTCGTCTTGGTGAAACAAGTAAAAAATTGAAAATTTCCAACGGATAAATTGCCTTGCAAATTTTCAATCGGTCATTGATAAAGGATACTCGTTGCCTTATCATTTTTTCATATTAAGAATGGTGATGGATAATTTGCCTCACTATTTTTAATCGGGATTTAATTCTGGATATCGTTGCCGAATTAATGTAAAATCAAATAAGCTTGATAAATACAATCAAGAAAGTTTCAACCATAGACAACATTATTATCTTTACATAAACACGGACATTGTTGCCTGTTTATTCTTTTTCACATAAACACGGACATTTTTGCCTGTTTATTCTTTTATAAAATTACGGACATATCGCCTAATTTTCGTCAAACAATCACGGATATTTACGCCTGATTACCATCACATAAACACGGACATTTTTGCCTGTTTATTTTTTATAAACACGGACATTTTTGCCTGTTTATTCCTTTATAAATTTCAGATATTAGCGTCAAATATTTCCTTGAGATAATTACGGACACTAGCGCCTAATTGATCTCACACCAACCACGAACAATTTTGCCCGATCTCTCCGTCCAAAACCACGGACAGACCAGCTGACTTTCGTCAAGAGTTCACCAAAGCCACAGCCAGACTACTTGCTTCGAGTCATAGAATTAATAATTAGATTAATATTTTTCTTGAATTTTTCTAGACTAAGATATATGAATTTTAAATATTTTAAATATTTTTAAGTTGAATTAAATAAAATTAAATGTTATTTCCTACTTACAAATAAAACAATCTTTTTATTTTACCACAACAACCTATCCGTTTAAAATTAATGATTAGATTGTGTCGAAGTTACGTAAGTTACATCAACACAATTTCATCATTATAAATGTTAAGTTGAGGACTTAACAGCTTTTTTTGTCTAAAAACAACAAAATTTTGTCCGCACGGTTCAGACTAAACTGTTGCGCCAATTTCGATAAAATTTATACAGTTCATGTATTTGATCCTAACTTAGATCTGATTAGTCCTTGGGCCATATTCAACTATGGCAACACTGTCTAAAAATACATTTTGTCCAAATATAGTCTATTTTTGCACTTGTTGTAAAACCGAAACTGCTCGTCCAATTTTGATGACATTTGCACAGTTTGTGTACTATATTCAAAACCAGAACATATTAACTTTTCAACGGAATTTACATCTGGCAACACTAATGCGCAAAACTTTTTTTAAAAAATGTTGTGGCGGAAATATAGAAACTTCCCTAATTCGGTTAATAATAGTATAATGAAACTTCGAATGCACGTTTGGGATGGACCAGCCGAAAAAATAAAATATGTCCCCCAGCGATGGGGGGTTGTGGGGGGCTAAAAAAGAAAAACTTCAGTAATTCACTCAATAATAGGCAGATTTTCTTTAAACTTGGTGTGTACATTCTGGATGGGGCAAGTGAGAAGATAGAATGCGTCTCCCCTCGGTGGGGGTTGCGGGAGGGTGAAATAAAAAACCCTAATAATAATGAAATATAGAAACTTCCTTAATTCGGCCAATAATAGTCGGATTTTAATGAAACTTCGAACGTATGTTTGGAATGGCTGAACTGAAAAATAAAAATGTCTCCCTGTAGTGGGGGGTTGTGGAGGGCTAAAAAAGAAAAACTTCAATAATTCACTCAATAATAGGCAGATTTTCTTTAAACTTGGTGTGTACATTCTGGATGGGGCAAGTGAGAAGATAGAATGCGTCTCCCCTCGGTGGGGGTTGCGGGAGGGTGAAATAAAAAACCCTAATAATAATGAAATATAGAAACTTCCTTAATTCGGCCAATAATAGTCGGATTTTAATGAAACTTCGAACGTACGTTTGGAATGGATGAACTGAAAAAATAAAAATGTCTCCCCGTAGTGGGGGGTTGTGGAGGGCTGAAATAGAAAAACTTCAAGAATTCACTCAATAATGGGCGAAATTTCTTAAAACTTAGCGTATACATTTTGGATAGGCCAACTGAAAAGATAGAATGCGACTCCCCTCTGCGGGGGTTAAGGGAATGCAAAATAAAAAACCCTTATAATTCGGCCAATACTAGTCACATTTTCATGAAACTTGGAATGTACATTTAGAATAAGAGGACTGAAACGAATATTTGATGACATTATCGGGAAAGTTCCATAGTGGTCCGGCCATTATAGAGAAAATGTGAATTCACTACTATGGTTTGCTTTGCTCATTTTTTTGTTTAAGCTAGTGAGATTTAAAATGGTGTTTTGTTGTTTGTGTTTACGCTAGTGAGATTTTCGTTTCGGTATCTTTTAAATATGAAAGTAAAGGAAAGGTTTTTACTTAATTAATTTTTGTATTTCAATTATTATAAATAAAATTAAATTATATAATAATATATAATAATTATATAATTAATAATATAAAAATTTTTAAATAAATTTGAACTGAAAAGTGCCAGTAGTTCGGTAGTTTTGTTTGATGGGACTTAGCCCCATTAGCCCCTAAGGAAGGGCCACGCTTGCAAAGCGCCTACTGCGCGTTCGACTAAGCAGTTTGATTCTGGCCAGTGCGGAGGTAACGTTGAGAATTCTATCTTGTATTTTTCGTAAAGGGAATACATTTCTTTAGAAGTGTCACTAGTGATCATGCGTGGATGACCACAGATGTTTATGATATCTTTTTCTAAGATGTTGATGTTTGCTGCTTACGTCTGCTAGCGCATTGACTATTAAGTACCTGGTGGTGTGGTCCATGATTGTTAAAATATGTTTCTTACTTACAGAGTCTTATTTGAAGCTGCAATGGTCCATGGAGATAGCATCGAATGGCCTATTTAGAATTTGTCTCGGCTCGGCTTTAAATATCCAATTCGTTTTAATGTTCTGGTATTTAATTGTTGACATAATTTGCAGCTTGAGACATATGTTTTGGAGTCTTTATGATAAGTTGTCCAAGAATATCTTTTGGATAATTTGGAGAACGTTTTCTAAAAATCCATGTGACCGCTCTTGTCATGACAAACTTCGTCCTTAATGAGATAGTTGTTTGCCATTTTATTGTCGCTCTTTGTTTTTGGAGGTCTGCTGAAATTTTGGATAATTTCGTTGCATTCACGATCTTTGAGTTGTGTTTGTAACGGCGCCTTACGCATATGTTACTAATTTTCCTTTACGGACTTAACCCCGCGCACAACCAACCGAAAGAATCGACTTCCACAACCTTATATTTTCCGAATTTTAAATCTTCATAGGAAACTCACAAATAAGTAGTGGTGGAAGATAGATGGTAGCACTGTCTGATAAAAGACAATGGAATGAGAGAGAATGAATTTATCAAATGATGTTTCGTTTTTTGTGTCCATAGGGAAATATGTATATTCTTCTAGAAGATTCTAAAAATAAAATCTGGTGATAACTTGAGAAGACATGGGTCGAGAGAAGGTTAGAGAGAGATGGTAAGTTTCGTTCTGGGTGACGCGTTTTTTTTTAGAACGGAAAAAGGGAGTCTTGTCCAGATAGGCAAATGAAGAAGTCAATTTTGGCGTTGGGAGTTTTTTTTTTGAGATATAAAAAAATATGGAAGCGGTTTTTTTGTGAAAAATTGTTTTTTTTTTGGATCGTATAAAAATATTTTCAAAATAAAGTTAAATTAGGAAAACTAGAAACGAAAGTAAATTAAAGAAAATAGTTCATGGTTTTTGTTTTTAGAAAAAAAAATATCTTATGTTAAATAAATAGAACTAGTGTCAAAGTTTTAAAACGGAAATTAGACCAAAAAAAAAAAAAAATGCGATATACAAAGTTGGATTTGCGTAAAAATTGTTTGTGTGTGCCAAATCGATAATTCTAGTTTTCAAATTATTTAAAAATTCATCCCGGAAAACACTTAGTTCACTTTCAGTAGTAAAATAAGAAAAAAAAAAAAATAGGTTCGCGGAAAATTATTAATATTATATTATTGGCAAATTGGAGAGTGGAGAAAGAAAGAAAAACAAAAAACAACAACGATTTTGTTTTTCTTCACCGTTTGGGCTTATCGGAGAGAAGGGGCCACATTTTTTTTTGGTTTACTATGGAATCAAAAGTTTTGGTGTGTCCTCAGCAGCCGACATCTTTTTTTTGTCAACACTAACGGTGATCCGCCAAGTAAACGGCATTATCATCCAACAGAGTCTGGAAAAGCTGGCCTAAATCGTAGCATCAAAAAAAGAAAAAAAACACACAAAAAAAGGATTTCAGGTTTTTTCGTTTTTTTTTATTAAATTTGCAAAACACAAAAAAAAGAGGGGGGGAAATGGAGCGAAGACACTTTTGGATTTAAAACCTCAACAATTTAAACGAAATAAATACACATATAAATTAAAAAAAAAAAAAAGAAAAAAAAATGTTTGTACAGTAACGTCAGAAAATAACTAATCTTCTAGAATTTTAATAACTTTTCTGAATGGAACATGAGTTTTTTTTTTGTTTGAGATACTATTTAATTTTATAAAATTTGGTTTTGGTATGTCTCTCTTCCTCTTATAGCAATGTACGAGCATCGTTAATAGTATATATACTCTTAATCGGTCTCCGATTTCGAAGGAAGGGAAGGTAATTACTGGCATTTCTTATATATCTAAAATTGGACAGAAAAAGTATATGTATAAAAATGTTTAATTGTCATGGGTTTTTTTTGTTACTACATGGGAAATATTATTATTACAAAACAAAAAAAAAAGAAGAGTTTTAATTAAGAAAGAAAAGGAACCTAATTTTCAACTACAAATGAAATGAAATGAAAATAAAGAAAAACGAACAAAACCAAAGAAAAAAGAATTGTTTTGAGATCGATGTAAATATAAAATTACATTTTTTTTTATGTTCCGTTCTTACTAGGATAAGTTTTTTTTGAATTTATTTTACTGTCAAAATTGTGGGACAAGAATATCTATTAATTTTATGATCATTATTAATAAAGAGAATGTCTTTAATCAAAGGAAAAAAAGAGAACAGAAAGAAACTAGTTTTTTTGTAATTTTGTGAATACCTTATTTTCAGATTATTTAATCAAGTTACGGATGAAACCCTCAGATTTTTTTTTGAGACATGAGGAAACCTAAATAAGTGCGTCTTTGAGAGAGAGAGAGAGAGGGGTATGAGCGGGTGATGCTTTAGATGGCATAAAGAAAAGAATAAGGGACGATAACCATTTGTAGGGGCGGTTATCGTCAACGGGGGCCGGCATTCTGCTGTCGGTCCATGCGGGTGGGAAGTGCCTCAAAGTCCGGTTGCCAATAACACCTCTGCCAATCGGCCCCGACATGCCTCGCAAGGCTTTCGCGTTAAGTTTGGTCAGTTTCGGTGACCAAGAATTAACGAACACCCCGTTTATTCGGTTTTTTTCTCGCAAAACCGAATTTCCTTGCCTGATAGCCTTTGCTATCACCATAAAGTCTAAACGACATTCTTATTCTCATGCACGTATAAATAACTATGTGTAACGCGATGACAGATGGTGGTGAGCAGCGTCCTACCCCACCGGCGAGCTAGTTTGCGCAACTCAGCAAGGCGTGCAGCCTTTCAGTTGCTCACATTTGCTGCACCATCTCATATCTTCTCCTCGCAAGGAAGAAGATATGCTGAAAAGGTCATCATGGGATTTGCCTTCTTCGTTAACAAATCCCAATATGTAAAACCCCTTGTTACATGTTAGTGCAATTCTTGATCTATCATTTATTAGAAAAACGAGTATTGCTATCGTATGATCGGAAATTTTTGATAATGAATCTGCTAAAGTGTTTGATTTTCTTGATTTATGTTGAATACGTGTTTGTTCAGTTGAGTGGTGTAGACATGTGTTGTGTTTTATCTTTCTATATTTTTTTCTTTTTGTGTTTTAACATATTTAATAACTTTAATTAGGGTGTCTAACAGTTGTCAAATTTTTTAAATTTTTTCATGTTATTTTCACTTAATTTTAACGTTTAATATTTAATGTTTTATATTTAATTATTTTGTGTTTCCTGCATGAAAAAATAAAATTATAATATAAAAGGTTCCGTAATTTGTGTCTTTGTTGTCATTGCTTTTCGAAAGGAAAAATTTTCCTTCTTTTTAAAAAAAAAACAAAAAAGAATACAAAAGTTTTTGTAATTTCATTTGTTGGTATTAGTATATATTCTATTACTTTCCCGATAAACGAATGTTTATAGGAAACTACTATAATCGTGCGCAAACCTAACTTTTGATCTAGAAGGGCTAGGAAGATGAAAATAAGTGCAAAATCCGGTTCGTCAAAAATAATTAGCCCCATGTCCGCCCGTCCGTCCGTCCGTCCGCTTTTTTAAATCGTTAATAAAATCACCATTTTGGTGTTGCACCAAATGCCAGATGGTGTTAGATTTTGGGCGAAATTAATATATGGCAACACTATTTGTTAACGCTTTTTTGTCTAAAAACGACAAAATTTTGTCCGCATTTGTTGCACTTGTTGTAAAACTAAAACTGCTCGTCCAATTTTGATGAGATTGGCACAGTTTGTGTACTAAGATCGAAATCAGAATAAATTAACTTTTCAATGGAATTTACATCTGGCAACACTAATGCGCAAAACTTTTGTAAAAAAATGTTGTGGTGGAAATATAGAAACTTCCCTAATTCGGTTAATAATAGTCGGATTTTAATGAAACTTCGAACGTACGTTTGGAATAGACCAACTGAAAAAATAAAATACGTCTCCCTGCGGTAGGGGTTGTGGAGGGCTAAAAAAGAAAAACTTCAATAATTCACTCAATAATAGGCAGATTTTCTTTAAACTTAGTATGTACGGATAGGGCAAGTGAGAAGGTAGAATACGTCTCCCCTCGGTGGGGGTTGCGGGAGGGTGGAATAAAAAAACCTAGTAATAGTGAAATATAGAAACTTCCTTAATTCGGCCAATAATAGTCGGATTTTAATGAAACTTCGAACGTACGTTTGGGATGGACCAGCTGAAAAAATAAAATATGTCATTCATTTATAAAAATAATTTATTAAGTTTTTTCTTACTACAAAATTTATAAATGATGTGCGGAGAAAACTTTTTTATTATAATAGATAGATGTTTTCATTCTCAAGTAAGGTATCAAAAAAAATTACGATTTTTTTATTTAAAGTATGTATTCAAAAATTTAAAACAAATTATGAATTTAATTCAAAAATGGCAAAATCTCGGCCTCTAGTTTTGATAATGGAGTTTGAAATATTATCATATCATCTGTGTTAAAATTTAGAATTAGATTTGCAAACAGAGAGAGTAAAGAGGGATATAAATATGAAGATTTGCATTAAAATGACCAAAATTTGGACTGCACACTTTCTTATGCGAACAATACTTCCACTAATCATCTCTTTGGGGCTGATTTAAATTAACCCAAAATGTATGAAATTTTAATAGACAAAAAGAGAACAAGAAAAAAAAATGTGTGGTGTGTAATGATTTGTTGTTGGATTGGGACTAGATTCCTTTTAGCCCTTTTCTGATGATTATGCCCTATGGTAGGTACTACCAGAGGGTATATTAGTTTTGTCACTAAGTGTGTAACACATAGAAATAATCATCGTAGACAAATTTCAAGGGTATGGTTGTGTAGGGAATCAAAAACTCTATCAATTTATGGATGTCCGTCCGTCCGTCCGTCCGTCCGTAGAAAAGATAACTCAAAAACGCGTTATCCGATTTTGATACAATTTATAATATGAGTTGCTTATTCCTTAGCTTGGTTTGATATTGCATTTGAACCAAATCGATCCACGGGGGTCAAAGTTATAAAGGAAAAACCAGGTGTGACCAGAAAGTTTTGTCGTTTTTTGGTTATCGTTTTTTGGATGTAATTGGATAATTTGTGAATTGATTTTGTTTAAATTAATCATGTAGGTTAACTACATAAATAGACGATACCAAATTAATTTTCAGTCAAATCGGTTAAAGGATAGTGGAGAAAGAAATAGTTGTAACCTAAAATAAGCCTGTTCATAAAGTCTTTCCGATATATTTTAAAAGTTATATACCGATTTGAATCAAATTTACGAAACGTGTTTATGCTTAGATTCCAGCCTATCTGTGAATTTGAGCCAATTTGAGAATGAAGAAACGAAGTTATGGAGAAAAAAACCTTGAAATATTGAGTTAAGTAGAAAGTTCGTGGCGTTTTTTTCGAATAGATGGTTTTAGAGTCCTATAACTTTGGTAGTTCTAATCCTATCAAGTTATATTATAGCGCGCTTAAAAGGTGACATCTTATAGAATATTTGTATAAAAAATTGTGAAATTCAGGCAGAACAAATTGGGGTAATTAGGTTTTGAAAATGAGCCAAAGTTCTGAAAAAAATTCCCTATATTAATGCTCCATGTTTGGTACTACCGTCCGTCCGTCGACAAAATAACTCAAAACTGCGTGATCCAATTTTGATGAAATTTAGAATGCTAATTAGTTATTGCTATAGTGGTTTGGTATTGCATTTCAGCAAAATCGACTGAGGGGCAGCGAAGTTATTAAGCAAAAGCAAGAGTGACCATAAAGTTTTGTTGCTTTTTTATATAGCTTTTCGCGATTTAATTGGAAAATTGGTAAAGCAATATTTTTTAAATTAATTATATTGGTTGACTACATAAATAGACGATACCATTGTAAATTTCAGTGATATCGGTCTAAGGATAGTGGAGAAAGAAATAGTCGTAGGAAGAAATAACCCTGTTCAGAAAGTTTTTTTGATGTATTTTCAGAACTAATACACCGATTTGAACAAAATTTGCAAATTAGACTTATGCTACCAAGGTCTGAGTTACTTACAAGTTAGAAAAAATTTTGAAAAGGGAAAACAAAGTTATGAAGAATAAACCTTGATATATTGTTAGTTTTAACAATTTTTCTCTCCCATTTCTACCATAGGGCTTCAAAAAATCGGCTATAGGCAGATTTTCAATTGTTTTATGTTTTTTTCTTCTGTTCAAGCTCATGTAAATATTCGATTCTCATGTTTTTTTACTTTCCCGATAAACGAACGTTTATAGGAAAGTACTATAATCGTGCGAAAACCTAACTTTTGATCTAGAAGGGCTAGGAAGATGAAAATAAGTGCAAAATCCGTTTCGTCAAAAATAATTAGCCCCATGTCCGTCCGTCCGTCCGTCCGTCCGTTCGCTTTTTTAAATCGTTAATAAAATCTGAACGGATAGTCCGATTTGCATGAAACTTTCACCATTTTGTTGCTGCATCAAATGCCAGATGGTGTAAGATTTTGGGCGAAATTAATATATGGCAACACTATTTGGTAACGCTTTTTTTGTCTAAAAACAACAAAATTTTGTCCGCACGGTTCAGACTAAACTGTTGCGCCAATTTCGATAAAATTTATACAGTTCATGTATTTGATCCTAACTTAGATCTGATTAGTCTTTGGGCCATATTCAACTATGGCAACACTGTCTAAAAATACATTTTGTCCAAATATAGTCTATTTTTGCACTTGTTGTAAAACCGAAACTGCTCGTCCAATTTTGATGACATTTGCACAGTTTGTGTACTATATTCAAAACCAGAACATATTAACTTTTCAACGGAATTTACATCTGGCAACACTAATGCGCAAAACTTTTTTTAAAAAATGTTGTGGCGGAAATATAGAAACTTCCCTAATTCGGTTAATAATAGTATAATGAAACTTCGAATGTACGTTTGGGATGGACCAGCCGAAAAAATAAAATATGTCCCCCAGCGATGGGGGGTTGTGGGGGGCTAAAAAAGAAAAACTTCAGTAATTCACTCAATAAAAGGCAGATTTTCTTTAAACTTGGTGTGTACATTCTGGATGGGGCAAGTGAGAAGATAGAATGCGTCTCCCCTCGGTGGGGGTTGCGGGAGGGTGAAATAAAAAACCCTAATAATAATGAAATATAGAAACTTCCTTAATTCGGCCAATAATAGTCGGATTTTAATGAAACTTCGAACGTATGTTTGGAATGGATGAACTGAAAAAATAAAAATGTCTCCCTGTAGTGGGGGGTTGTGGAGGGCTAAAAAAGAAAAACTTCAATAATTCACTCAATAATAGGCAGATTTTCTTTAAACTTGGTGTGTACATTCTGGATGGGGCAAGTGAGAAGACAGAATGCGTCTCCCCTCGGTGGGGGTTGCGGGAGGGTGAAATAAAAAACCCTAATAATAATGAAATATAGAAACTTCCTTAATTCGGCCAATAATAGTCGGATTTTAATGAAACTTCGAACGTACGTTTGGAATGGATGAACTGAAAAAATAAAAATGTCTCCCCGTAGTGGGGGGTTGTGGAGGGCTGAAATAGAAAAACTTCAAGAATTCACTCAATAATGGGCGAAATTTCTTAAAACTTAGCGTATACATTTTGGATAGGCCAACTGAAAAGATAGAATGCGACTCCCCTCTGTGGGGGTTAAGGGAATGCAAAATAAAAAACCCTTATAATTCGGCCAATACTAGTCACATTTTCATGAAACTTGGAATGTACATTTAGAATAAGAGGACTGAAACGAATATTTGATGACATTATCGGGAAAGTTCCATAGTGGTCCGGCCATTATAGAGAAAATGTGAATTCACTACTATGGTTTGCTTTGCTCATTTTTTTGTTTAAGCTAGTGAGATTTAAAATGGTGTTTTGTTGTTTGTGTTTACGCTAGTGAGATTTTCGTTTCGGTATCTTTTAAATATGAAAGTAAAGGAAAGGTTTTTACTTAATTAATTTTTGTATTTCAATTATTATAAATAAAATTAAATTATATAATAATATATAATAATTATATAATTAATAATATAAAAATTTTTAAATAAATTTGAACTGAAAAGTGCCAGTAGTTCGGTAGTTTTGTTTGATGGGACTTAGCCCCATTAGCCCCTAAGGAAGGGCCACGCTTGCAAAGCGCCTACTGCGCGTTCGACTAAGCAGTTTGATTCTGGCCAGTGCGGAGGTAACGTTGAGAATTCTATCTTGTATTTTTCGTAAAGGGAATACATTTCTTTAGAAGTGTCACTAGTGATCATGCGTGGATGACCACAGATGTTTATGATATCTTTTTCTAAGATGTTGATGTTTGCTGCTTACGTCTGCTAGCGCATTGACTATTAAGTACCTGGTGGTGTGGTCCATGATTGTTAAAATATGTTTCTTACTTACAGAGTCTTATTTGAAGCTGCAATGGTCCATGGAGATAGCATCGAATGGCCTATTTAGAATTTGTCTCGGCTCGGCTTTAAATATCCAATTCGTTTTAATGTTCTGGTATTTAATTGTTGACATAATTTGCAGCTTGAGACATATGTTTTGGAGTCTTTATGATAAGTTGTCCAAGAATATCTTTTGGATAATTTGGAGAACGTTTTCTAAAAATCCATGTGACCGCTCTTGTCATGACAAACTTCGTCCTTAATGAGATAGTTGTTTGCCATTTTATTGTCGCTCTTTGTTTTTGGAGGTCTGCTGAAATTTTGGATAATTTCGTTGCATTCACGATCTTTGAGTTGTGTTTGTAACGGCGCCTTACGCATATGTTACTAATTTTCCTTTACGGACTTAACCCCGCGCACAACCAACCGAAAGAATCGACTTCCACAACCTTATATTTTCCGAATTTTAAATCTTCATAGGAAACTCACAAATAAGTAGTGGTGGAAGATAGATGGTAGCACTGTCTGATAAAAGACAATGGAATGAGAGAGAATGAATTTATCAAATGATGTTTCGTTTTTTGTGTCCATAGGGAAATATGTATATTCTTCTAGAAGATTCTAAAAATAAAATCTGGTGATAACTTGAGAAGACATGGGTCGAGAGAAGGTTAGAGAGAGATGGTAAGTTTCGTTCTGGGTGACGCGTTTTTTTTTAGAACGGAAAAAGGGAGTCTTGTCCAGATAGGCAAATGAAGAAGTCAATTTTGGCGTTGGGAGTTTTTTTTTGAAATATAAAAAAATATGGAAGCGGTTTTTTTGTGAAAAATTGTTTTTTTTTTGGATCGTATAAAAATATTTTCAAAATAAAGTTAAATTAGGAAAACTAGAAACGAAAGTAAATTAAAGAAAATAGTTCATGGTTTTTGTTTTTAGAAAAAAAAAATATATCTTATGTTAAATAAATAGAACTAGTGTCAAAGTTTTAAAACGGAAATTAGACCAAAAAAAAAAAAAAACGCGATATACAAAGTTGGATTTGCGTAAAAATTGTTTGTGTGTGCCAAATCGATAATTCTAGTTTTCAAATTATTTAAAAATTCATCCCAGAAAACACTTAGTTCACTTTCAGTAGTAAAATAAGAAAAAAAAAAATGGGTTCGCGGAAAATTATTAATATTATATTATTGGCAAATTGGAGAGTGGAGAAAGAAAGAAAAACAAAAAACAACAACGATTTTGTTTTTCTTCACCGTTTGGGCTTATCGGAGAGAAGGGGCCACATTTTTTTTTTTGGTTTACTATGGAATCAAAAGTTTTGGTGTGTCCTCAGCAGCCGACATCTTTTTTTTGTCAACGGTGATCCGCCAAGTAAACGGCATTATCATCCAACAGAGTCTGGAAAAGCTGGCCTAAATCGTAGCATCAAAAAAAGAAAAAAAACACACAAAAAAAGGATTTCAGGTTTTTTCGTTTTTTTTTTATTAAATTTGCAAAACACAAAAAAAAGAGGGGGGGAAATGGAGCGAAGACACTTTTGGATTTAAAACCTCAACAATTTAAACGAAATAAATACACATATAAATTAAAAAAAAAAAAAAAGAAAAAAAAAATGTTTGTACAGTAACGTCAGAAAATAACTAATCTTCTAGAATTTTAACAACTTTTCTGAATGGAACATGAGTTTTTTTTTTGTTTGAGATACTATTTAATTGTATAAAATTTGGTTTTGGTATGTCTCTCTTCCTCTTATAGCAATGTACGAGCATCGTTAATAGTATATATACTCTTAATCGGTCTCCGATTTCGAAGGAAGGGAAGGTAATTACTGGCATTTCTTATATATCTAAAATTGGACAGAAAAAGTATATGTATAAAAATTTTTAATTGTCATGGGTTTTTTTTGTTACTACATGGGAAATATTATTATTACAAAACAAAAAAAAAAGAAGAGTTTTAATTAAGAAAGAAAAGTAACCTAATTTTCAACTACAAATGAAATGAAATGAAAATAAAGAAAAACGAACAAAACCAAAGAAAAAAGAATTGTTTTGAGATCGATGTAAATATAAAATTACATTTTTTTTTATGTTCCGTTCTTACTAGGATAAGTTTTTTTTGAATTTATTTTACTGTCAAAATTGTGGGACAAGAATATCTATTAATTTTATGATCATTATTAATAAAGAGAATGTCTTTAATCAAAGGAAAAAAAGAGAACAGAAAGAAACTAGTTTTTTTGTAATTTTGGTGAATACTTTATTTTCAGATTATTTAATCAAGTTACGGATGAAACCCTCAGATTTTTTTTTGAGACATGAGGAAACCTAAATAAGTGCGTCTTTGAGAGAGAGAGAGAGAGGGGTATGAGCGGGTGATGCTTTAGATGGCATAAAGAAAAGAATAAGGGACGATAACCATTTGTAGGGGCGGTTATCGTCAACGGGGGCCGGCATTCTGCTGTCGGTCCATGCGGGTGGGAAGTGCCTCAAAGTCCGGTTGGCAATAACACCTCTGCCAATCGGCCCCGACATGCCTCGCAAGGCTTTCGCGTTAAGTTTGGTCAGTTTCGGTGACCAAGAATAAACGAACTTTTTCTCGCAAAACCGAATTTCCTTGCCTGATAGCCTTTGCTATCACCATAAAGTCTAAACGACATTCTTATTCTCATGCACGTATAAATAACTATGTGTAACGCGATGACAGATGGTGGTGAGCAGCGTCCTACCCCTTGTTACATGTTAGTGCAATTCTTGATCTATCATTTATTAGAAAAACGAGTACTGCTATCGTATGATCGGAAATTTTTGATAATGAATCTGCTAAAGTGTTTGATTTTCTTGATTTATGTTGAATACGTGTTTGTTCAGTTGAGTGGTGTAGACATGTGTTGTGTTTTATCTTTCTATATTTTTTTCTTTTTGTGTTTTAACATATTTAATAACTTTAATTAGGGTGTCTAACAGTTGTCAAATTTTTTAAATCTTTTCATGTTATTTTCACTTAATTTTAACGTTTAATATTTAATGTTTTATATTTAATTATTTTGTGTTTCCTGCATGAAAAAATAAAATTATAATATAAAAGGTTCCGTAATTTGTGTTTTTGTTGTCATTGCTTTTCGAAAGGAAAAATTTTCCTTCTTTTTAAAAAAAAAACAAAAAAGAATACAAAAGTTTTTGTAATTTCATTTGTTGGTATTAGTATATATTCTATTACTTTCCCGATAAACGAATGTTTATAGGAAACTACTATAATCGTGCGCAAACCTAACTTTTGATCTAGAAGGGCTAGGAAGATGAAAATAAGTGCAAAATCCGGTTCGTCAAAAATAATTAGCCCCATGTCCGCCCGTCCGTCCGTCCGTCCGCTTTTTTAAATCGTTAATAAAATCACCATTTTGGTGTTGCACCAAATGCCAGATGGTGTTAGATTTTGGGCGAAATTAATATATGGCAACACTATTTGTTAACGCTTTTTTGTCTAAAAACGACAAAATTTTGTCCGCATTTGTTGCACTTGTTGTAAAACTAAAACTGCTCATCCAATTTTGATGAGATTGGCACAGTTTGTGTACTAAGATCGAAATCAGAATAAATTAACTTTTCAATGGAATTTACATCTGGCAACACTAATGCGCAAAACTTTTGTAAAAAAATGTTGTGGTGGAAATATAGAAACTTCCCTAATTCGGTTAATAATAGTCGGATTGTAATGAAACTTCGAACGTACGTTTGGGATGGACCAGCTGAAAAAATAAAATATGTCTCCCCGCGGTGCGGAGTTGTGGAGGGCTCAAAAAGTAAAACTACAATAATTCACTCAATAATAGGCAGATTTTCTTTAAACTTGGTGTGTACATTCTGGATAGGGCAAGTGGAAAGATAGAATACGTCTCCCTTCGGTGGGGTTGCGGAAGGGTGATATAAAAAAACCTTAATAATTCGGTCAATAACCGTCGGATTTTAATGAAACTTGGAATGTACATTAGGGATGAGAAAACTCAAAAGATAAAATGTCTCCCCTCAATGGGGGTTGTGGGGGGCTGAAATAGAAAAACTTCAAGAATTCACTCAATAATTGGCGAATTTTCTTAAAACTTAGTGTATACATTCTGGGTAGGCCAAGTGAAAAGATAGAATGCGTCTCTCCTCGGTGGGGGTTACTGGAATGCAAAATAAAAAAACCTTAATAATTCGGCCAATACTAGTCACATTTTCATGATACGTGGAATGTACATTTAGAATAGGAGAACTGAAATGAATATTTTATGACATTATCGGGAAATTTCCATAGTGGTCCGGCCGATATAGAGAAAATGTAAATTCAGTACTATGGTTTGCTTTGCTCATTTTTTATACTAAGGGCCTGTTGCACACGTCTTGTTTATTTTTAATTTCTTTTTTTTTGCCTTCGTTTTCGTTTGTTTTGTTTAATTTGATTATGGCAACAAATTAATGTTCTATTTGCTGTAGTCCAACGGGTGTTCATGCATCGTTCGCTTGCGATGGGGTGTGCGAACGCTGATTTCATCGATCGTGTATCAGGTTGCCTAAAGAGAGTAACTGCTTTACCTGTTCGGTATGCTGTGACATAAAATCTTGTCACATTCTGAAATTTCTAAAACTCACTTCGTCAAATACTGACTTAGTGAAAGCGGTCCACGACTCTCTAAGGGTGGACTCACTGCAAAAAAGTCAAAGCAATTGACGAGAAATTATCTAATATTGATGAAACTATCGATGACATGCGTAATTTTGTTGATAACTTCGATAAACTCTTTTCGACTTGCTGGATGATGCAGCATGACCTTTGAAAACTCATAAAAAAAACGACACAGTTTGAATCCAAACTTAGCACCCTTCAGAATAATGTCTCTGAGTTTATGTGCAGCACTAATTCGCTACCTATTAACTGTGACTGGCCCCAATTTCACGAAAGACATATTGCCGATTGATTAGATATTTTACGTGGCGAAATACAGCCATGCACATCATTAGTTTCGTCTAATGTGGCTGCTTTTGCGGAATTAAATAAGTTAACCTCTGAGCTAACTCGGTATATTAGCAGTAATAATATTAATATTAAAATGCCTGTTAACGTAGCTGACGGCTCTACTTGTACTGACGTTATCCCTGATAATGTAAACCTTAATGTTACTGACGGTAATGAGAATCATACTAATAATCACACTAATTCAGTCGGTAATAATAAGAAAACTAATAATAATAATAGGAGGAAAAATAGATCTAATAATAATAATACTAATAGTAATAGTAATATCAATATTATTAGTAACAGTAATAATAAAACTAAAAATAAAAATAACGGTAATAGTAAAAATAAGAATAAATTAAAACATAAGACTAGTAGTACCCTTAAAGTCAATATTAATATTAATGATAAAAATAAAAATAATAATAAACATAGTAATACTAAAACTACACGTATTAGCAGTAATACTAGTAATAATAACAGTAGTAGTAGTGGTTGCACCGTCCTTTTGGCCTGAAAAATCCGTGGGCAAAGAATTTATTCCGAGGGAACTAGCAAATCGCTGCTCTTCTTCTGCTGGTGTTTCAAAAGTTTCAAAAAACTAACTTGCTTGTCCCTTTACTATCAAAATGTAAGGGGCCTGCGTTCCAAACTGCGTGAAGTTTTCTTGAACGGGAAATACTTCCCTATGATATTTTCGCATTGACGGAAACGTCGTTAAACAGTGGCTTTAATGACAATGAGATTTTTACCTCGGATTTTCAAATTTTTCGTAAGGATCAGTATTTGCATTTTAAATTGCTACATGCCTCCAACCTGTACTAATGAACACTACCAACTTCTGGTTGCTGCTCTTGATTTCGTCAACTATATCATGCGCCCCAATGATAACCTAATTATTTTAGGTGATTTCAATCTACCTCATTTGACTTGGGTACAATCGGATGATGGCATTCATTATAATGCTCTCAATGTGTCATCGTCGCAAGAAACACTGATTGTTAATAGCCTTACAGCATGGGGTCTTCAACAGATAAACAGCGTTAAGAATAGTCGGAATAGGTTATAAGATTCTGTCAACTGTTTGGTCAAACAGGCTGACTTCAGTTTTTCTAAAATCGATCCTTATCATCTACCTTTAAATTTGTTACTTGCCTATGATATAGCTAGTGACGAAGTTTGCTTTGAAGTTATTTGCAAATTTAACTTTCGCAAGGCAGACTTCAATTTACTTAATTTGTTGCTAGGTGACACGAACTTCGATGATATTATCAATGACTCAGACATCAATGTATGTATCGCAAATTTTTGCTCGACGTTATTTGAATGTTTCGTGTTATCGGTTCCATATAGCTCTCAAAAGAATCTAACTTCGTCTCCCCCTTGGTATACTACCAGCTTCAAGGATTTGCGAAATCAGCGGAACAAAGCATGGCGGAAATATTTGAATTCTGGTAATGCTTCGGATCATAGCGGGTACATATCGTCGCTGAAAGAGTTCCATAGCCTACTGGAATTTGAATATAAGTCATATTTGTCTAAGTTGCACGATAATTTACTTATTGACCCGAGACAGTTCTGGAAATTTATTAATAGTAAACGTAAAACGATGGATATCCTTCCGCCATGAAATATATGGATAGCTCGTCAAACAATGCCAGAACTATTACCAATCTTTTCGCCTCCTTTTTAGCCAAACAGTTTTTTTTTTTTTTGCTTAACTCAAGCGACAATGGGAAAAAAAATATATAATCAGAACAAAATGTTATCGATATAAAATTTTTTTTAGATTAAATTTACTTATACTAAAATCAAAGTCATTAGCATTATTATTAACCGCCCGCAATATTCGGGACACCGGTTCATTTCTTCCGTAATCAGCCCTATGATGCATTATTTTAAATAGCTCAACAGATCTCAAAGAACGTGTATTAATATTTAAATGTATTTTGTCTAATAGGAATGGGGCGTCTATAACACCATTAAAAATTTGGTGAACAAACACAACATCTGCACATGACGCCTCATTTCAAGAGAATACAGTCCGATTAACTTTAGTTTATCTGCGTACGGGGGTAATAGAAAAGGATCATTCCATGGAAGGTTTCTAAGAGCAAATCGCACAAATCTGCGTTGAACTGATTCTACCCTATTTATCTGCACTTGTTAATAGGGAGACCAAACCTGACATGCATATTCAAGCAGTGGTCCAACCAGTGTTGTGTAAAGGGCTTTAGTAATATGAGGGTCAGAGAATTCTTTGGCCCATCATTTGATAAAGCCCAAAGTCAAGTTGGCTCGATAAACCACTGATTCAGCATGTAATTTAAAATCCAGCTGTCTATCACAAATTATTTCCAAATTCTTTATATTACTCACTCTCCGTAATGGTACATTATTAATAGAATAAACGTAAAGAGGAACATTACGCTTTCTTGAAAAAGAGATAACCTCACATTTATTACAATTAAGGTCAAAATTATTACTAAGCCAGCAACAAGCAAAGTTATTTAAATCTTCATGAAGTAACCAAGAGTCGTTGAGGTTAACTATTTCTTTACAGATCGTCATATCGTCAGCAACGTTAGAAATTTTTGAATGTTTAATTACTGAAGTAACATCGTTAATCGATAGGACAAACAGAATCTGTCCCAAGCGGCTACCCTGTGGTACACCTGGCAGTAATTTCATACCTGACGAGGACTATTTTAGTTACCTGGATAATTATACGAAATCCACACTTGATTCAATTATTATTGACGAGGGAATGGTGTTTGATCAAATCTTACTGTTAAAGGATGATTTTTCTTCGGGACCTGGTGGTTTGCCTGCAATAGTGTTAGAGAAATACTACCATAGTTTATCTGCACCGCTAACATCCCTTTTTCGTAAATCTTTAACTTCGGGTGTTTTTCCAAATGCGCGGAAAGAATCATTCAATAATCATCCCTGTTCATAAAAAGGGTTCTAGCAATTATAGGGCTACAGCGCTTAAGCTTTTTGAAAGTATTGTCTATAACTCCTTTTACTTTCACTGCAAACCATTCATATCCCCGAAACAACATGGATTCCTTAAAGCTAAATCAACAACTACTAATTTGATAGAGTTTGTCTCTACCGCCATCAACACGATGGGGCAGGGCAAACAAATGAATGTGATTGCTACCGATTTGAGTCAAGCTTTCGACAAGTTGTCTCACAGTATTATTTTAATAAAAATACGACTTCTTGGCTTCCTTCCCTTTTTTATAAAGTGGATTAATTCCTACCTTTCTTGTAGGCGTTATCGGGTTCTTTTCCGTGCTATTGAGTCTGATCCTTTTATTGCTCATTCTGGGGTCCCTGAAAGGAGTCATCTTGGTCCAAATTTATTTATTATCGCTAATTATGATGTTACGTCCATTATCAAGAATTCTGATATTACAATTTATGCTGACGATATGAAAATTTCTAAAGTAATATCTTTTTTGCAGAATGTCATTTGCTACAAGCTGATCTTTGCAGATTCTCTTCTTGGTTTATAAATAATGACTTGGCCCTTAATATTAAAAAGTGTCAATTAATAACTTTTACGATGAAACGTAATAAGTTCGTAGTCGATTATTCCTTGTCAGAAAACTCTATTTCGAGAGTTGATTTTATAAGGGATTTAGGAGTTATTTGTGATGACGAGCTTAATTTTCGACTACATATTCACACAATTGTTAATAAGGCGTCTTCGATGCTAGGGTTTATAAAACGTTGGTCAAAGGAATTTTCTCATCCTTATATCACCAAATGTCTCTATATTACCTTTGTTAGACCACTACTAGAATACGCCAGCCTAGTTTGGTCTCCATACCATAAGGTACACATTGAGAGAATTGAGGCTGTGCAGCGTAGATCCGTTGTTTGCTCTTAGAGATCTACCGTGGAGCAATGCCATAAATCTCCCTCGTTACCGCAATCGCCTTAAACTAATTGATATTCAGACATTGCAGAAACACCGTGAGGTAGCTGATATAGTCTTCATTAATCCAATTTTAGTCGGTGCCATTGAGTCTCCGAGTCTCCTTAATCGCCTTAAACTAAGATGATCGACAGACATCGCACCGATTATGGTAAGTTCGAATCGATCGCAAGAATGCTACGGAGTGTTCACATTAATTCTGGACATTTTGACTTTTCGCTGAGCAAGCAAAAGCTGAAAGGCCTGTTATTCGTAGAATCTGCTGCATCGTCGGTCGCTTAATTGGGCTGGTATCAATTGTTGACCATATGTATTGTATTGTTTTCCCTGGATTAACTCGGTTTTCTACTTATTTATGTACATATCATTTTATTTTGTGTCGGTGATCGGGTCTGGTGGTGGTTGATGGTGGCGGTCGGTGACAGTATTTTTTTTTTCTTTTTTCTCCTTTCCACTAATTTACCTCTCTAACGCACTAATATTTCTCCCGACAATAATCATGATGATACCATCAATGACATGAATGAGTGTAGGGATGTGTGGGCTCTGGCCGGCTTTCGCCTGGCATGGGTGGCACGTGTGAGCTGCATTGGATCTCTTGCAATGAGCTTTTGGGAGCTCTTGCCATGGAACCTAGTGTGGTCTGCTCATTTTGCTCATGTTGGGTGGGGACTGTTGGGAGTTTTGCTTGCCTTTGTGTCGTTTATGTCTTTGATAGTATATACATTCCATTCATCGTTCATTCGATGTGTTGTTGAATGATATCTTGCATTGCTTGTAATAAGCATTCCTGAAGTGAAGAACTGTGTAGTTGAATGCTTGAAGATCAAGAAGCCAACGTGCACACTTTCTGTTGTGTTTGTTTCTTCATTTATATGTAAACTTCTCTCACTCTCTGCCAGAGCACGGCTAGCGTATGCTATAACGACCTTTTTGGGTTTGCATTGCACTAAAAAAAACACTAAAACAAAACAAAAGGATCACTAGAAATCGCTAGAAGTATTTTGTGATTAACTTTTATTAGTTAAATCATAAAATACTTCTGGAAGTGCTTTTCCAGAAGAAAAACACAATTTAGTCATTTTTGCGAATTGAGAATGACTCTGTCAAAATAATGTCAAAAACAATTCTAGAAATGTTTACATTTGGAGATTATTCGAGAGTGTTGCCACATAGTATAAAAAACCACGAATCAGACCTTTCGAGCAATTTCCCGAGACACACTAACTGCTATAAAAAGCAGCCGAGGATCGGGTCTGAAATCAGTTTACATCAAGAAGTCAAATCGTGTGTTTAAAATATTAAAGCCGAGAGCAGAACAGTAATTTTGAATATCAAAGTAAAAAAAGTGATAAATTATTGGAAATAGTGATTGTGTATTTTGTTAAATCTGTGATAAATTAATTTTAACAATTAACTATTGAAAGACAAATATTTTTAAGACTAATTGTTAACGCAGAATAATTATAAATAAAGTTTATACACTAAATTCACATAAATAAAAAAGTGCTCTCATTCTATAACATTCGAACCAAAGAGGTGGCATGCAACAGTATCAATATGGCCCCTAAAAATTTGTAAAAATTTGTACAAACTAGAATATCGGTTAGTTTCATGTCTACCGTCATGAGGGCTATTTTTACGTCCATCACTGAGAAGATTTTGGATTCTGGTTGTGCCAGTTTTTCAATTACGTCATCCATATGTAGAGGTGGAAAGCTATCTTGAGGCATTTTATTGTTGATCGCGGAGTAATCTACTGTTAGTCTGCGTGTAGTTGATGGATGTTTTGGTTGGACTATTACCACTGGAGATGCGTATTCCGAGTTTGAATCTCTTGCGATTCCTTGTTTTTTCCATTATTGGAAAGTTTTATTGATGAATTGTCTGTCATTCCAAGAATATCTACAAGGTGGTTTTGAAATTGAAATATCTTCGTTTAAATTGATTGAATGTTGCCCTATTTTGGAATGGCCAATTTGATTTTCATCGTATGAAAAGGCATCTATCTATATTGTTTTGTATTATTTATTTACATTTTTCGACATGAGGTAGCACGCAACTTTCAAAATTTTTATTTTGTCGTCCATTTCGATTTTTAATGTTTCGGGAATGGTTTTTGTAGAATTTTTCAGTAGACAACTGTTGGCGTTGTTTGGGATTTTTGTTGTTTTTTTTACAAATTCCACATCACCTTTTGGTTTCAAAATGACTGTGATGTTGGTTGCCGGTCACCCATCACTTCCAAGAATTATAGGTACTGGAATATTACGTACGACGGCTATTGGACCAAATGTACAATTGATATTTCCGATTTTTGTTGGCATGACCTGTGGGAATACATTCACTTTCTACTAACGTTATAGAATAGCCTTCATATTTTGATATTTTTTTGTTCTGTGGAATAATGTTGGCGTCTATAATTGATTGTTCGTTCAGCCATCTATTAATGCAATAGTTTTGGTATTGTTGAAAATTGTGGCTTCGACGATCGGAAGGCCTCGTTGACCGCATATAGATTTCAGTGAATTTGAAGGTTTTCTTTGACATGTGTTTGATGATTGTCCAGTTAAATTGCAGTTCGGGCATGGAATTGAACACTGTGAAACTGGGTGTGTTGCCTTCTTTCATCTTGGACACAAAAATCTGTCTTTTTGGTTTTGGGGTTGATAACTACTTTGGCAGGTTTATCCCTAATTTAGCGCGAATAATAGCGAGAGAAAATAATTGTCAAACAATTCTACCTTGAAATGTAGTACAGTAGAAGATTAGAGTTTCAATAAGTTAAAAACAGCCTCAACAAACAGCTCAAAGAACAATTATATTGACATCGACAAACATACGGAAATCACTCTGCATGCAAGTCCAGAAGGACTTGGTGCCAAATTAACTCAACCTACATCAAGCGAAGCAGGTATTATATCCTGTGCAGTCGAGCGTTTAGTGACGTAGAGAAACGTTATTCGCAAATTTAAAGAGAGATTCTTGCCATAACAAGGGCAGTTGAACGATTTAAGCTTTATTTAATTGGACCAACATTCACGAATAAAACAGACAAGCCGTTAGTAACAATATTATCTAATGCAAGAAATTAAACATCAATTAGACTTGAAAGATTACGTCTAAAACTACAGGGACTGAATTTCTCAACCCAACATTTCAAAGTTGTTTTATGTGGGTGCATTTGGGTAAAATTTGGTAGATATTTCATTAACTAAGGGAAAATTGAAAGGCAGGAAAAAGATAAATGACCATTTATTTTTAATATAAATTTCAATTAAAGCATTTTTAAATCCGAATTAATTCATGTAAAATAAAATAAAATTAAAAGAAAAGAATAAAATTTCAAAACAATAAAAATAAATTCAGTCTTATAAAAAAAATAAAAATAACGAAATAAAAAAAAAATAGAAAACCCAATTTTTTTATTCATCGATATTAATTTTTGGCATTTCGGGAGATAGCCTTTATCAAAATTGTTTGGTTTGACCACATATTTCGATATCTGAATCGGGTGCTGTTTGACAAAGTTTTTTGAAAGTCCCTATTGCATCCGTTGGCCTCGTCTTCTTATTTCGTAGTGTAGATATAGATACCGGCAATCGGCTAGATTCAATTGGACTCAAGGAATCTGTTTCTTCCTCAGTTTCTGCTGGTGTAGATGCAGTAGATACGATTGAGCTACTTAAATCAGTCCTGGATGGTGACATAAATGAATCGGTCAACGAAAAGTGTGTGCCTCTGGTTCTTGTTGTGTCCTTACAACAGCTTCAATTTAATTAATTAGATTAAATAAACTGGATGCCCAATAATAATTAATATTTATTAAATCAATAAAGAACAATTGTCAATTTATGTTATAATACCAAGAACGATGTGTTCGACTCGATTATCAGTAAGCAAGAGAGGGAGAACACACGTTTGACAATAAGTCGTATAATTTATACCAGATAGTTTTTTAGGTTGCGTTCTGAATATAGAATATCTTTTTAATATGTTGCGTTCTGTATTATATATAACAGTTCTAAAACCAAAATATTCTTACGTTGTTTTGGTTCTCTTGTTTTAATATAAATACTTACGGCCTAGGCATTATATCTTCCTTTAAAAATGACATGGTATCACAAAATTCTCATGGTGGATCCCATGTCTCCATTCTGCGGCCTGTCTGGTAAAGATAGCCATCATCTGAATTATACAATATTGAAGCATATAAGACATTATTATAGTAAATTCTTTTCGATGTGTAATATTGCAAAAAATACCTGTTACATTCAATTCTTGCCCAGTTCTGTTCCAAATTTCTTACTTCTTTTTGATCCTTTTATACCCCGGCTCTTTTTGCTAAATAAAACATCATATTTTTTATTTCGTTTATTAATTTCTTTTCGAAACTATTCATTTTAAAAATTATGAAAAATATATAACGAAACAAAGAAATTTGTTTCTCAAAACATTCTAACAAAATAAACAACTGCTCAAGTTTGACGTATAATTTTGGTTTTCGCTACGGTTTTCAGATTTTTTAAACTTGTCCGTCGTGGATTCGTCATTCTGCTTGGACCTTTACTTTTTCTCGTATTTGTGCATTGGTATATAAAGTTCATAGTGGATTTGTTTGTTTACAATCTGAAATTGCCTCCAATTTGATGGCATTTCGAGTTACCCATAATAGAAAATGCTAATTTTTCAAAAAAAAAAAAAATCATTTGAGTAATACTAGAGGCACACATAGGGTATTCATACCATAGTTTAAGGATACCATGTGGTATACCATGTGTGTGTCGTCGAATACTAGCCGAATACCATTTGAACTACGTGGTATTTAAATTCGAAAAAGTACGTGGTATTTCCTTTTTTACTTCATTTTTTCTGCCATTGTAATCTATTCTTTAGTGATTGTCGCGCCTTTTTATTGAAGCGGAAAACTGGGAATGGAATTTCGTAGGTGAGCTGAGCAATTGACACATGTTTACACTTTTCTTTTGAAAATATTATTTGAAAAAAGTAGAAAAAGTAATTAAATACGCAAAATTTTATGAGTTTATGAAACCTCAAAATTTATAGATGTATGTAGGAATCATATAGAGGATTTAAGAGGAGCGAAAAGAAATTCCCATATGCTCACTGAAATGGCAGAATTTCAAATGTCAGACATATGCTTTGTTTGATGTGTGCCAACCCCTTTTTATATCATGGTACAAGACTATACTGTAGTATCGATACTAAGGTATGGATACCCTATGTGTGCCTTGAGTATTAGATGCGCTTTTCAAATATGGAAAATTTTAAACATTTGATATTTCACAAATTTATGTGTTTTGTACTTTTCAACTTCTGAAAATAGTCAAGTACAGTTTTTACTTTACCGGCAAAACGAATCTTTGTGTAGAGTATCGTGCTAAAACCTAACTTTTTCTAGAATTGGTAGAAAGATGGAAATAAGCTCAAAATCTGTTTCATCAAAGGTCCGACCGTCCGCTTCTTTAAATGATTACTAAACCTGCTGCTCCGATTGTCATGAAACTTTCACAGTTTGTATGTTGCTTCGAATACTAGATATTGATGATATTAGCTTTTGGGAGAATTTTATACATGGCAATACTATTTTGTAACTCTTTTCTTGTGAAAAAACGACAAAATTATGTAACTGCGGTGCAGAGCAAAATTCATAAAGTTTATGTACTTGTCCGTAACTTAGAAGTGATTAGTTTTTGGGCCATATTCGAGTATGGCAACAAGAAAACCTTTGTTCAAATATAGACTATTTTTGCACTCCCTGTACAGGCAAAACTCGGTGTCCAATTTTGATGAAGTTTCCACAGTTTGCGTATTAACGACTCGAAAACTACTAGGCCGATTTCAATAACATTTGCTACATGTGTAGATGTCTTTCCAACTTGTAACGTGTGCCCTAAAACTACACGCTTACTTATATTTTCAAACCTACACGGTAACACTATTGTAAACATCTGTGTGGTCAACTTTTTGCGGAAACCGCATGTTTCTAAAAAAATTCCTTCTAGAAAATTCGATCCACCTCATTTCCGTGGTGGAAATAAGTTGAAAAGAGTCCCCGCTGAGAAACGAAAGAAGAGATACAAAGAAGAATGGGAAAAGGTCGACCGTGTACTATTCTGATTGGCAGGATAAAAAGATAAAACTGATTTTAAACTGGAGAAAAATTTTTACGAAAGGGAGAGAGGAGAATCAGAAAAATTTTGTCGATAAGGAGCCTGGTTTGAAATGTGAGAGGAACAAGTCTGGTCTGAGACATGGACGTAAAAAGTTTTAACACAAGAAAAGTTGTCTTTTTGTTTTTTTTATGTCTTCGGAAAATTTAATTAAGTGGAATACAAAGGAAAATAAAATGTTTTGCATATTGATTATAAACAAAAAAAAAAGAAAACTATTCGAGTTATAAAAATAATAATTAAAAGTTTGGGAAAAAAAATCAGTTTTTAAGTTTAAAAAAAAAAAATTGGTGATTAAATTCTTGTTTTGGTTTTTTTCTTGGTTCGGGGCGCATATTATAAAAACTCATACTCTCTATACGTCGTACCAGGACTTACCCACAGTCTATATCTAGGTGTAGATTTTTGCAAAGAATTCGATATAGCTCCGACTATATTTTCTAAAGATGAAACTCTGGATTGCTTGTCAATTGACGATCCCAACACACACGCGCTAAATTCGGAACAACGCGCGCGTCTTGAAAGCATCTTAACTTTATTTCCATCCTTCAACCAAGCCGGTTTAGGAAAAACACATTTAGAAGAACATGTTATTGAGGTAGAAAACGCGGAGCCTGTAAAGCAACGCCACTACCCTGTTTCCCCTGCGGTGCAAGCCCTCATGTATGCTGAGTTGGACCGTATGTTGGAATTGGGTGTCATCGAAGAAAGTGTCAGCGCGTGGAACTCTCCTGTAGTCTTGGTGCGCAAACCCTGCTCCAAATAGTGTGTTGAGGCCGCCAATGGGCAAACAAATCGAAGTTGACAGACCATTCCAGTACTTATATGTTGACCTGTTAGGACCCTACCCTCGGTCTAAGCATGGTAACACCACTCTCCTAGTTGTTTTGGACAAATTTTCGAAATTTGTTTTGTTCAAGACACTACGTAAGGCGTCTGCCGTGCAGATCACCGAATTCTTGGAGGAAAGCGTCTTTAATTTATTCGGCGTACCCGAGATTATATTTTCTGACAATGGACCGCAATTTATATCAAAAGAATTTCGCAAATTGGTTGAAGAGTATGGTGTGAAACACAATCGTACAGCTATCTACTCGCCACAAGCTAACGCATCGGAACGTGCAAACCGTTCTTTACTGGCGGCCATCCGCTCTTATGTTGGCACCGATCATAGGGATTGAGATCTAAACTTGGGAAGCATCGGCTGTGCTCTTCGGAGTACAGTCCATGCTTCTACGGGGATTGATCCATATTTTCTTGTGTTCCACATGATCACACATGGCTCGACCTACGAACTGATGCGAAAGTTAAATGGTTTGAATGATGGTAAATTGGTTGTGTCCTCAAAAAAAGACCAGCTTGAACTAATTCGCGAACGCGTCAAAAATAATTTGTCGAAAGCTCACCAACAGCATGAGCGAATTTATAATCGTCGAACCCGGGTAAAGAGATTTATTGCCGGACAAGAAGTCTACCGAAGAAATTTCACGCTTAGCGACTTCGCAAAAAATGTCAATGCTAAGCTAAATCGTAAATTTCTGAAGTGTCGGATTGTTCGTGCGATACCTCTATGAGGTCTAGGATTTGCAGGGTAGACCCATAGGGGTTTACCATGCCAAAGACTTCAGGCAATAGTGAGGTAAGAACAGACATCCACTGCCGCGGTTTAGGGCGGATCATTTCCTTTTCTTTTCTTTCGTTTTCTGGTGCCCGGCTAGCTCAGTCGAGAGCAACGGAGACTCTTTCGGGTGTGGTCGAGCCCCACGTTGGGCAGTGCAAGATTCCACGCACCACTCAAACCACCCACACGCTTTTCAGTTACGTCCGGGTTGATAGATCAATCCCTGACGCATCTGTGTTGTAACGTGTGCCCTAAAACTTCACGCTTACTTATATTTTCAAACCTACACGGTAACACTATTGTAAACATCTGCGTGGTCAACTTTTTGCGAAAACCGCATGTTTCTAAAAAAATTCCTTCTAGAAAATTCGATTCACCTCATATCCGTGGTGGAAATAAGTTGAAAAGAGTCCCCGCTGAGAAACGAAAGAAGAGATACAAAGAAGAATGGGAAAAGGTCGACCGTGTACGATTCTGATTGGCAGGATAAAAAGATAAAACTGATTTTAAACTGGAGAAAAATTTTTACGAAAGGGAGAGAAGAGAATCAGAAAAATTTTGTCGATAAGGAGTCTGGTTTGAAATGTGAGAGGAACAAGTCTGGTCTGAGACATGGACGTAAAAAGTTTTAACACAAGAAAAGTTGTCTTTTTGTTTTTTTATGTCTTCGGAAAATTTAATTAAGTGGAATACAAAGGAAAATAAAATGTTTTGCATATTGATTATAAACAAAAAAAAAAGAAAACTATTCAAGTTATAAAAATAATAATTAAAAGTTTGGGAAAAAAATTCAGTTTTTAAGTTTAAAAAAAAAAAATTGGTGATTAAATTCTTGTTTTGGTTTTTTTCTTGGTTCGGGGCGCATATTATAAAAACTCATTATTGGAATTGTTTTACCATACGAAAAAAAAAAAAGTGATAAAATCTGAAGAAAAATAATGCGGTCCGAAGAATATGTTTCGAAGAATTTCGCATTCGATTGTGATATGGAAATGGATTTCAATGAAATGAAAGCACAATATGCAACATCTTCTCGTGATACAACAAATCCACGTGCCTGAGATCTTTTGCCCAATAATTTTTAAGATTCAAACCCTCGTGGCACCAATTTCTTTTATCCTGGACGAAACACCCTCTCATATGTTGGAAGAAAAATATTATATATATGGAACAGGATTCAACGGCGCTTTAATTTCTTCCTGCCTGGCTCATGTATAGCGAGTGATGGACGCCGCAGCAGCTAAATAAGGATCAGATTTTTTTGTCAAAAGAAATTTTTTTTTTTTTTGAAATAAAACTAATCAAATGATTTTTTTTTTAATTCCGAAGGGAAACCGCGAAATTTTATATTCATATGAATTCATATGACTTTTGTATTTACTTAACAGAACTCGTGCTGCAGAAAGGCCTTTTTGGGAGCTCGGGGTAAGTTTTGAAGAAAAATTTATATTAAAAGTTCATATCTAATATTCATTCGCCTAAAACAAGATTAAGTTTTTTATTCGGATTTAAAAATTATTTTGGAATACATATAGTAAATTTTGAACCCACTTGGCTCATAAAGAAAAAAAAAAATCAAGATTTAAGTTTAAATTGGCTTAATTTAGAGATCTCAATCTACCATGTTTTTATTGGTTTTAAACTAACGTAAAAAAGAAAAAAAAAAAAAACGAAAGTAATTGAAGTTGAAAAAAAAAAAAAATAACGTTTTTGGATTTTGTTCACGGTATTCAATAAATTTTTTTTTATTATTTGGATGATCAATGTTTTAGGTTCTATTTACTTAATTAAAAGAATTCAGAGAAAAAGAAGAAAATTGGTGGTTTTGATTATTGAATTCCTTTTCGATATCCATTTGTGCTTGCGGGATTTCTGCCCCATTTTATAAACCCTCCGAGATGGAGAGTAACAGTAGATAGAAATATCACCGAGAGAAGAGAGAAAGAGATGGAATAGGGGAGGATTGAAGAGGGCATAAAATATATAAGGGTCCATGCTCATTTGTAGGGGCGAGCATTGGACATACGGGGATCGGCATTCTGCTGTCGGTCCATGTGGGAGGGAAGTGCCCCAAAGTCCGGTTGGCAATACCATCTCTGCCAATCGGCCCCGACATGCCTCGCAAGGCTTTCGCGAACGGTTAGTCAAGTTTCGGTGACCAGAAATTAACGAACACCCCCTTTATTCGGTTTTTTCTCGCAAAACCGAATTTCCTTGCTTGATAGCTCGCGCTATCACTCTAAAGTCTGAACGACGTTTACATTCATCATGCACGCATAAATAACTATGTGTAACGCGATGACAGATGGTGGTGAGCAGCGACCCACCCCTCCGGCGAGTTAGTCTGTGCAACTCAGCAAGGCGTGCAGCCTTTCAGTTGCTCACATTTGCTGCACCATCTCATATCTTCTCCTCGCAAGGAAGAAGATATGCTAAAAAGGTCATCAGGGGATTTGCTTCTTCGATAACAATACCCCAACATATGTAAACCCCTTGTTACATATATGGCGACCAACGTTTCGTTGGTTCTGCCAGCGGATCTTTAATTTTGTTTGCCATTTGTCTTTTCGACTTTGGTTGAAATTACAAATGGAGCTCAAACAAAATTGTTTGACACATTTTCGAACGAGTTGATGTTTGGAAATGGTGTTTTGGTTGTTACCTTTTGGGTAAACCAATATTTTCAGAAAAACAAATTTTTTAGAAAATTCGAAAATTTGACTCAAACTTTTTTTTCGAAACTTTCGAAACACCCTGTACTCTTTAAATATTTTCATCTGTTTTTTTTAGTAGTCAATTTTTTTTCTGAAGGTGTGTTCACATCATCGAAATTTCTGAACGAAGTTTTGATGTGAACATAATTTCGGATATTCGTTTTTTTTTGGTTTTCGGAATTGGACTTGCTTTTCGCGATTGCAGGTCCAATTTCGTTCGTAGTTTACGGTTGCAAGTTAGAATGCTAGTCAGGTCATAGTTTTGACAAAGCGGAAACTATCTGCATGTTCGTTTGTGTTTACGATCGGTCTATCTCTTAACTAGTCTTGAGGATTTTTTTTATACTTTCTCGGACATTGGATCATGAAAATGTGAGTGATGTTGTGGTGTGGACTGTCGCGCATTTAATCGCATATCGTTAAATGTTATAGTACATCATACTTTATTGTGTTTGGTACGCGCGGTGTATACTTCGATACCCATTATAACGCTTTGGGATCGAATCATGTATGAAGCCCAGTTTGGCATTGTACAGTGTTAGATTCTTTCGATGAGTAACATCTTGTTTTCATTTCGTGAGTGCATGTCGGGTTTATGTTTTCTTCGTGTCGTCCACTTGTTTCGTCTCTCTCTCTCACTATTATAAGGTTAGATATAAAATAATTCTAGGTATGAAGGTAGATGTAGGGAAATAAATAAGATTTTTTTTTTTTTTATATAAAGGAAATAACTTCCTTTTGGGGAATTTATTTTAGAAATTATTTCGAAAAGGTTTTGGGAAATTGATTTTCCTAGAAAGATTTTTGGAATTTTGGGGAATTAAACTTTTTTCAAATTATTTTGGGAAAATGATTGATTCGTTGGAGTTGAGTTTAGCTTTAGTTTTCTTTATTAAGTTTGGTTTAGTTAAGTTTAGCTTAGTTAATTTAGTTTAGTTTATTTCAGTTTTTTTTTCATTTTGATTAGTTTTAGGTTTAGTTTTTTTTTTAGTTTTAGGTTATATTTTTTTTTTTTTTGAAATTATATTTTATAAACTTTATTATTTTCATTTTATTATTTTGGTGCGGGTTATATTTTTTATTATTATCATTTTTTTATATATAAATATTATATTTTTTTTATTATTATTATATTTTTTTTTCTCTCCATTGGTTTCGTTTTGTTTTTAAACGAGAATTTTTTTTGTTCTCTCTCTTTCTCAACTGCGTTCTTTCGGAAAAGAAATATTTCTCAAATTTTTGACTTAGCTATTTGTGCTTGTGATTTTGACAAATAAACTCTCCTTAAAGGAAAACCAATGACGACTATGAACTCGAATCTGACTCCAAATGATTGTTATGATGCTCGCATCGAAAAATGGGATTTTTCGTTCAGTGGTGAGATCATTAGTATACCTGTGGAAGACTTTATATTTCGGATTGAGCTATAGTCGAAATGTCGTATAAGTTGGAATGCCATTTGCACCCAAATATTTACCCTGTTCACTGGTAAAGCAGAGCAGTGGTACTGGCACCTTCTTAAACGAGAACCAAGTATTGATTAGACCGGAATAAAGTCAGCTCTTCTACAACATCATGGCAGTCTCGACACTGATAATGAAATTTTACTACTCATGCTGCAAAGAAAACAAACTACCACTGAATGTTTTAATGATTTCTACGATTCGATCATGTCCATGAACCATCGTTTAACGGTTCCAATGACGGAAACAGAATTGGCCCAAATCATGCGCAGCAACCTTAGAGATACCGTAGCAAGTCTCATCTTCACAATGACGACTCCCACTTTGAGTTGCCTACAACAAGTTTGTCGCAAAGCAGAACGTCATCTCTCTGTTAGGGAAACACAAAAACCTGTCTGTCAAAATCAACCAAGTATAACGAACGCGTCATCTGAAATTGCTAAGGCTAGAGTTATACCACCGGTTAAAGAATTTAATGCTGCTATTGTTCATTTGCCTAGTAACAATTTCGAATCTGATAAGTCTTTCAATATTAATATCCCGCATCGAAAGTCAATTAGAACAGAGTTTCCAATCGTAAACGTTAATCAGGCTTATCAACGCGATTTGTTAAGTAAAGGATATAATGTCAATGTGGTTGGAAATGGATGTTCAATGGTTGTATGTTGGAACTGCGACAATGTTGGTCATGAATTCTTTGAATGTGTAATACCACAAAGGTCCTTATTTTGCTATCAATGTGGTAAGAAGAATGTTTCGTTTCCATTGTGTCCTAAATGCCATCCGGAAAGTATTCAACAGCAAGGTATTGGCAATGACACTATTGAACCAACCATAACGGAACCAACATTGAACTTTGAACGGTCATCTCCACCAACACATTCGCCAGATGACAAAATCTTAAAACCGGAAACGTCAAATAACATCTTGTCCGATAAAAACGAACTAGAACAGACAAATAAAACTTTACATCAACGTCAAATTGAACAAGACATAGTTAGGAAAAGAGCTATTGGTACAATCTACACTAAGAAAACTTCACGTTATATATTAAATCTCAGGGAAAAGTTTCGAAAACGAAAACAATTATTTAAAGCAGTGGAATCTGCATTCGTAACATTAAAACATGACGTAAGACCATATGCGACGGTAGAAATCGACGGCGAATCTCTTTTAGGTCTTTTTATCTACTCGCCACAAGCTAACGCATCGGAACGTGCAAACCGTTCTTTACTGGCGGCCATCCGCTCTTATGTTGGCACCGATCATAGGGATTGAGATCTGAACTTGGGAAGCATCGGCTGTGCTCTTCGGAGTACAGTCCATGCTTCTACGGGGATTGATCCATATTTTCTTGTGTTCCACATGATCACACATGGCTCGACCTACGAACTGATGCGAAAGTTAAATGGTTTGAATGATGGTAAATTGGTTGTGTCCTCAAAAAAAGACCAGCTTGAACTAATTCGCGAACGCGTCAAAAATAATTTGTCGAAAGCTCACCAACAGCATGAGCGAATTTATAATCGTCGAACCCGGGTAAAGAGATTTATTGCCGGACAAGAAGTCTACCGAAGAAATTTCACGCTTAGCGACTTCGCAAAAAATGTCAATGCTAAGCTAAATCGTAAATTTCTGAAGTGTCGGATTGTTCGTGCGATACCTCTATGAGGTCTAGGATTTGCAGGGTAGACCCATAGGGGTTTACCATGCCAAAGACTTCAGGCAATAGTGAGGTAAGAACAGACATCCACTGCCGCGGTTTAGGGCGGATCATTTCCTTTTCTTTTCTTTCGTTTTCTGGTGCCCGGCTAGCTCAGTCGAGAGCAACGGAGACTCTTTCGGGTGTGGTCGAGCCCCACGTTGGGCAGTGCAAGATTCCACGCACCACTCAAACCACCCACACGCTTTTCAGTTACGTCCGGGTTGATAGATCAATCCCTGACGCATCTGTGTTGTAACGTGTGCCCTAAAATTTCACGCTTACTTATATTTTCAAACCTACACGGTAACACTATTGTAAACATCTGCGTGGTCAACTTTTTGCGAAAACCGCATGTTTCTAAAAAAATTCCTTCTAGAAAATTCGATTCACCTCATATCCGTGGTGGAAATAAGTTGAAAAGAGTCCCCGCTGAGAAACGAAAGAAGAGATACAAAGAAGAATGGGAAAAGGTCGACCGTGTACTATTCTGATTGGCAGGATAAAAAGATAAAACTGATTTTAAACTGGAGAAAAATTTTTACGAAAGGGAGAGAAGAGAATCAGAAAAATTTTGTCGATAAGGAGTCTGGTTTGAAATGTGAGAGGAACAAGTCTGGTCTGAGACATGGACGTAAAAAGTTTTAACACAAGAAAAGTTGTCTTTTTGTTTTTTTTATGTCTTCGGAAAATTTAATTAAGTGGAATACAAAGGAAAATAAAATGTTTTGCATATTGATTATAAACAAAAAAAAAGAAAACTATTCAAGTTATAAAAATAATAATTAAAAGTTTGGGAAAAAAATTCAGTTTTTAAGTTTAAAAAAAAAAATTGGTGATTAAATTCTTGTTTTGGTTTTTTTCTTGGTTCGGGGCGCATATTATAAAAACTCATTATTGGAATTGTTTTACCATACGAAAAAAAAAAAAGTGATAAAATCTGAAGAAAAATAATGCAGTCCGAAGAATATGTTTCGAAGAATTTCGCATTCGATTGTGATATGGAAATGGATTTCAATGAAATGAAAGCACAATATGCAACATCTTCTCGTGATACAACAAATCCACGTGCCTGAGATCTTTTGCCCAATAATTTTTAAGATTCAAACCCTCGTGGCACCAATTTCTTTTATCCTGGACGAAACACCCTCTCATATGTTGGAAGAAAAATATTATATATATGGAACAGGAGTCAATGGCGCTTTAATTTCTTCCTGCCTGGCTCATGTATAGCGAGTGATGGACGCCGCAGCAGCTAAATAAGGATCAGATTTTTTTGTCAAAAGAAATTTTTTTTTTTTTTGAAATAAAACTAATCAAATGATTTTTTTTTTAATTCCGAAGGGAAACCGCGAAATTTTATATTCATATGAATTCATATGACTTTTGTATTTACTTAACAGAACTCGTGCTGCAGAAAGGCCTTTTTGGGAGCTCGGGGTAAGTTTTGAAGAAAAATTTATATTAAAAGTTCATATCTAATATTCATTCGCCTAAAACAAGATTAAGTTTTTTATTCGGATTTAAAAATTATTTTGGAATACATATTGCACTGCACATCACTAGAAATTGCTGGAAATATTTTGATTTAATAAATAAATCAAAGGTATTTCCAGAAAGCTCCAGAATTAAATTGTTCACAGGACCGAAACAATAGCAATGACTAATGTCATAAAAAAAGCACATACAATACACTAATAATAGCAATGACTCATGCCATAAAAATAGCACATTCAAAAAATCTGTTCCAGAAAGCTCCAAAATAAATAATAAATCATTGCTTTGTGTATTGAATAAGAATTTTCGGTGAATAAGAAAATTCTAGAAATCTTCTTTGTGTAAACATTGCCACCTAGTTTTTAGAAAACGACCAGGCTTTTCGAGAATATTCCGAGACACATCAATTTTATATAAAAGGAGACCTAGAGTCGAGGCTAGAATCAATTTAGATCAGAACTTCAAACAGTGAACTTGAAATATTCGGAGTAAAACTAAAGCTTTGATCTTAAAAGTAATTAAAATAGTGAAGCTCTAAAACTGTGATAAATAATTGTAATAATTAAATTATTGAAAGACAAATATTTTTAAGACTAATTGTTAAGCAGAAATAAGTTCAAATAAAGTTTATACACTAAATTCACATAAATAAAAAGTGTTATCATTCTAATAACATCGAACCGAAAGACTAACACGTCACAATATAGTAAATTTTGAACCCACTTGGCTCATAAAGAAAAAAAAAAATCAAGATTTAAGTTTAAATTGGCTTAATTTAGAGATCTCAATCTACCATGTTTTTATTGGTTTTAAACTAACGTAAAAAAGAAAAGAAAAAAACGAAAGTAATTGAAGTTGAAAAAAAAAAAAAAATAACGTTTTTGGATTTTGTTCACGGTATTCAATAAATTTTTTTTTATTATTTGGATGATCAATGTTTTAGGTTCTATTTACTTAATTAAAAGAATTCAGAGAAAAAGAAGAAAATTGGTGGTTTTGATTATTGAATTCCTTTTCGATATCCATTTGTGCTTGCGGGATTTCTGCCCCATTTTATAAACCCTCCGAGATGGAGAGTAACAGTAGATAGAAATATCACCGAGAGAAGAGAGAAAGAGATGGAATAGGGGAGGATTGAAGAGGGCATAAAATATATAAGGGTCCATGCTCATTTGTAGGGGCGAGCATTGGACATACGGGGATCGGCATTCTGCTGTCGGTCCATGTGGGAGGGAAGTGCCCCAAAGTTCGGTTGGCAATACCATCTCTGCCAATCCGCCCCGACATGCCTCGCAAGGCTTTCGCGAACGGTTGGTCAAGTTTCGGTGACCAGAAATTAACGAACACCCCCTTTATTCGGTTTTTTCTCGCAAAACCGAATTTCCTTGCTTGATAGCTCGCGCTATCACTCTAAAGTCTGAACGACGTTTACATTCATCATGCACGCATAAATAACTATGTGTAACGCGATGACAGATGGTGGTGAGCAGCGACCCACCCCTCCGGCGAGTTAGTCTGTGCAACTCAGCAAGGCGTGCAGCCTTTCAGTTGCTCACATTTGCTGCACCATCTCATATCTTCTCCTCGCAAGGAAGAAGATATGCTAAAAAGGTCATCAGGGGATTTGCTTCTTCGATAACAATACCCCAACATATGTAAACCCCTTGTTACAAACTTAGAGTATAGGATACTTGGACTTTCGCTGGGGTTCCAGGGATGAAGGAGGTATCCCTAATTCGGTCATAATAGGTAGATTTTCATGAAACTTGGACCGTACATTTTGCACAGGTCAACTGAAAAGATAAAATATATGTCAACTCGGTGGGGGGTTACGAGGGCCCAAATAGAAAAACGTGAATAAATCGGGTAATAATAGGCAGATTTTCATGAAACTTGGAATGTAAATTCTGGATAGGCCAACTAAAAGACTAAGGTATGTCTCCACTCTCTGGGGTGTTTCGTGGAGAGAAAGTAGAAAAGCGCCAATAATTCGATAAATAATAGCGGGTCATCATGAAAGTTGGAATCGGTGGGGGATTTCATTGGGTTAAAACACAAAAAGGTCATGAACTGGGGATGCATATTTGAATATTTAAATAAATAAATTAATTAGTAATTGCTGGAAATAGTGTTTTCCGTTGCAAATAAAGTGTGGTAAACAGATTTTGTATAAATTAATTATTGATGGACAAATACTTTTAAGACTTGTAACTTGTGCCTCACGCATGAGTACACTTCGACCCTGAACGGTGTAAGTCCATGTTTGACTTAAGCGTGATTTTTTTCTTCGACCCTAATGCCCTCTGTCACAATTCCAATTTTACCACTTTCAAGGGAATTCCACGACAGATGGAAGCATTAAACTTCCGTGGTGAAGAAAATAAAAGAGAAGGAGAGAGAAAAGCTAGAAAAAGCACCAAATTCCTATATTCGAGAAGCCTAAAATGGCATGATTTTGGAGGAATAAGATGGAAAAAGAAATAATGAGGATCAGAAAGAGAAGGAAACAGGCATGGCATGATGTTTTAACTACACCCAAAAACAAAAACCGGTTTGATTTTTTTTTGAAAAAGAAAAAAAAAAGTCAGTTATGGTGAGTGGATGATAGTCAGTCTGGTTTGAGATTTCACCGAAGCTGGCTGCGAATCTGACAGAGAGTTGGTTTTTTTTTTCAAGGTGTAAAGTTCTTTCAAAAACAAAAAAAAAAAAAAGAAAATCACGTTTTTTATTTAAAGGAAAAAGGGGAAATAATCAAAAACAAAAAAGAAAACGAAATTTTAAAAAGGGGTTAATGTCAGTTTTCTTTCATATTTTTTTTTAAAGTGAAATTTTGTTATCTGAAGTAGTGTATAATTCGAGTGGTATTAACAAAAAAAATGGAGTCGAAAATGCGTTCTTTTTTTAAAGTTTTCATTGTTGGACTGCTAAATTTTGCCTAAAAAAATCGGAGTTATACGGAAAGGAAAAGAAACAAAACGTTTTTTTTTTTTAGTTTTACAAAATAAAAGTGAGAACAGGGAAAAACTAATCAATTGAAATGTAAATCACAGAAAGTAAATTACAGTTGCATAAAGTAACCCAAAAAAAAAAAAAATAATTAAACTTAAACATGTCGTACAATTTTCATAGAATAAAGAAAAGAGGAAAAAATGCTTTGTTAATTCGTACCAAACGACGAGTAAGGTAATTTATGGAAAGTAGGAATTTTTAAAAATTTGTTTTATAATAGCTAACCGAAACAACATTTAATTATACAAAAAAAAGGGAATTAATTCAATAAAACAGAACGAGATTACAATACAACCAAATTTATTGAAAAATAAAAGGAATGGAAAAAAAATATATTTTTATGGAAACTAGGCAGTTTCCGAATAGAAATACGCCAATGGAATCATATTTGGAACCACAACCTTTAATTTTGGAAAAATTTTGAAAAAAAAAAATAAATTCGAACTCAAACAATTCAAAGGAATATATGCAATACAAATATAAAACCAGTTAAACAGTTAAAATAATAAATTATACTTATTAAAGGCTAGTTATTTTTAATTTTTTTTGTTTTGGGTTTAATCATTTGTATAAAAGAAAAATAATGGAAAAATGTATAAAAATTAATAAAAGAAGAAAAATATCATAATTTCGAACATAGCCTAGGCTAAAATATTGGTAAAACACATATCATATAACAGGCCAATTGACAAGTCCCCGGCCTGACACATAGATGGTACTAGAATTAAATCCATATGATTTTTAGTTAGCCCTAACCTCGCGTGTATAAATTTGACAGCTGTCGGATCATTAGTTTGTGAATTATAGCATTTTGAGTGAAGCAACTTTTGTTATTGTGAAGAAAATGGATAAAAAGGAATTTCGCGTGTTGATTAAACATTGCTTTATGGCCAAAAAAATACCGTTGAAACGAAAACTTGGCTTGATAATTATTATCCGGACTCTTCACCTTCGAAATCCACCGTTGGAAAATGGGGTGCCTTTTTAAATCTAGTCGTACAAGCCTTGAAGACGATCCATGTCAAGAACATCCAAAAAGTGTACCAACAACAGAAAAGATACAAAAAATACAGGATATGGTTTCGGAAGACAGACGAGTGGCTGCGGATAAGGTAGCTGACACCCTAGGCATCTCATATAGACCACTACGTCACATCTTAGCTGAAGTTTTAGGTTTCAAAAAGCTCTGTGCAAAGTGGCTGCCGCATTTCCGAAAAATGGAACAAAAACACATGCAAATGCGACTTTCTCAGGAACATTCGGAGCATTTTCGAAAGGATAAAGTGGATTTTGTGCGCGGCTTCATCAATATGGATGAGACTTGGGTCTATCACTATGATCCTGAGTCGAAAGCAAAATAAAAAAACCGATAATTCGGCTCCAAAACGGGTTAACGCCCAAAGATCAGTGAAGAATGTTATGGCATCAGTTTTTTGGGATGCAAAAGGAATTTTGTTGGTGGATTACCTCCAAACTGATAAAACAATAAACTCAGATTATTACTGAAACCTTTTGGACTAATTGGATGTAAAAATTCGTGAGAAAAGACCTGGTATAAAGAAGAAAAATCATTTTTCACCAAGACAATGCACCGTGTCACAAGTCGATAAAAACGATGGCAAAAATCCATGAATTGGGCTTCGAATTGCTTCCGCATCCACCGTATTCTCCAGATCTGGCCCCCAGCGACTATTTCCTGTTCTCAGATCTCAAAAGAATGCTTGCTGGGAAGAAATTTTCGTCGAATGAAGAGGTGATCGCCGAAACTGAGGCCTATTTTGAAGCAAAGGACAAAAATGGTATCGAAAAGTTGGAGGGTCGCTATAATCAGTGTATCACCCTTGAAGAGAATTATGTTGAATAAAAAAACGAATTTTGCCAAAAAAATGTGTTTTACTATGGTAGGCCGGGGACTTTTAAATTGACCTGTTACATTGTTGGATGAGCCAAATTTAGTGTTCTTGTTGGATTTCGATTCAATCGCTTAATGAATTTTATGTCGTCGTCTAGTTTTTGTGCTAGATTTAGAAGCCCTGCTGTGACACGATCGTTCCATTCGTGAAGTGTGATTGGTTTGCAGAATTTTTTCTTGAATGTTGTTATCCAATTGTTCTAAGTTTTGATGTCTTCTCCTTCGTAGATTTGCTACACCGGTGAGTTTACTTGAAGCGAATGGCAGCTTAGCGTTATCTTCCCAATTGTTGAATTCTGCGACCCTTTCAATATTTTGAAGAAATTTTTCAGCTTGGGTTGCATGGTCGCTGCTGAATTGTTGCACTGTGTTTGGGATGTCAGTTATAATATGCAAGTTTGTTGCGAATACTTCAGATTTGGGCAGAATGGCATTATTGGACAAGATTCCTTGTATAAGTTCTGCTTTGGTTTTTGCTTCACATGCAAGTCCTCTTCGTTCAATCTCTGCTTTGAGAGCTTCAGCCGTGAACTGTGTGAGATGTTCAAAGTTTTCGCATGTTTCCAAAAGTTTTATGATCGCGTCCATCTTGTAAAGTTTTTGTTTTTAATTACCTTTTTTTAAATCGTTTTTTTGAATTGTTTGATCCGCTATGTGCACAGCGGCATATCAGGAGTGTGGAGCTTGTGAGCAAGTCACCCACATCTAAAATTGGGATTGAAGACGAGGAAGTGCTTTATTTGTGGAACTTTGAGGAGCCTAAAGAAAACACGTTTTCTCTACTTGACGAACAAAACTAAAATTGACATTTATTCTAAGACTAATGACTAAAACTACAGTAAAAGTCTAGAGATTATTATATTATTTGACACCACATGTCGTGTCGCTCACAATACTATAAGAAAACAATTAAGAAAACCAAAAAAATCAAAACTAATCAAAAAAAAAAACGTGTGAGCTGTGCACACCCGGTAGAAGCAAACCTTCGGAAAACTAAACAGCGAGTGAATGAGACGAATGCAGTATCAGGGGTGGGATAGTTATAGGGTTTATTTATTAGAATATTGGTTCCAAGTTTAAAAGTTATTTTACATTTTAATATTCACACTCTTTGTGTTCAATTTCAGTAAATGACACGAGTGGCTTATGATAAGTTAAGTGTGAAATGAATACTTTGGTTTGTATTTGATCAATATATCTTTGAAATATACCGTTATTTACTGTTTTCGATCTTATTGTCAATTCAGTGCGACTACTGCACATTTTTATACCCTATGGTAGGTACTACCAGAGGGTATATTAGTTTTGTCACTAAGTGTGTAACGCATAGAAATAATTATCGTAGAGAAATTTCAAGAGTATGGTTGTGCTGGGAATCAAAAGTTATATCGATTTATGCATGTCCGTCCGTCTGTCTGTCCGTCCGTCCGTCTGTGGACAAGATAACTCAAAAACGCGTTATCTGATTTTGATAAAATTTATAATATGAGTTGCTTATTCTTTAACTTGGTTTGGTATTGCATTTGAGCCAAATCGATCCACGGGGGGCAAAGTTATAAAGGAAAAACCAGGGTAACCAGAAAGTTTTGTCGTTTTTTTGGTTATGGTTTTTCGGATGTAATTGGAAAATCTGTCAATCGATTTTGCTTAAATTAATTATGCGGATTAATTTTATAAATGGACGATAACATATTAAATTTCAGTCACACCGGTCCAAGGATAGTACAGAAAGAAATAGTTGTAGCCTAAAATAAGCCTGTTCATAAAGTTTTTCCGATGTGTTTTAAAAAGTTATATACCGATTTGAATCAAATTTACGAAACGTGTTTATGCTATTAGACTCCGCCTACCTGTGAATTTGGGCCAATTTGAGAATGAACAAACGAAGTTATGGAGAGAAAAACCTTAAAATATTGAGTTAAGTAGAAAGTTCGTGGCGTTTTTTTTCCAATAGTTGGCTTTAGAATCGTATAACTTTAGTAGTTCTAATCCTATCTAGTTATATTATAGCGCGCTTAAAAGGTGACATTTTATAAAATATTTAGGAAAAAAATTATGAAATTCAGCCAGAACTAATTAGGGTAATTGGGTTTTGAAAATGAGCCAAAATTCTGGAAAAAATTCCCTATATTAATGCTCCATGATAGGTACTACCGTCCGTCCGTTGACAAAATAACTCAAAAACGTGTTATCCAATTTTTATGAAATTTAGAATGCTACTTGGTTATTGCCATAGTGGATTTGGTATTGCATTTCAGCAAAATCGACTGAGGGGCGCGAAGTTATTAACCAAAAACAAGAGTGACCATAAAGTTTTGTCGCTTTTTTTATATAGTTTTTTGGATTTAATTGGAAAATTGGTAAAGCAATATTGTTTAAATTAATTATATTAGTTGACTACATAAATAAACGATAACATTGTAAATTTCAGTGATATCGGTCTAAGGATAGTGGAGAAAGAAATAGTCGTAGGAGGAAACAAGCCTGTTCAAAAAGTTGTTTTGATGTATTTTCAGAACAAATACACCGATTTGAATAAAATTTGCGGATTAGACTTATGCTATCTGGGTTACTTACAAATTATAGAAAATTTTGAAAAGGGCAAACAAAGTTATGAAGAAAAAACCTTGATATATTGTTAGTTTTCACAATTTTTCTCTCCCATTTCTACCATAGGGCATCAAAAATCATCGGAATTTTATCGTAATCTTTTTTAAGAATACGCGATATTTCTTGTGTGTACTTTAGTAAATTCTCGTGGAATAATTGTATTTATTGATTGGTTGGGAGAGATGTAAATTGTCGCAATTATAACTGATTTATTATGGTCCAATCTGCTTTCACAAGCAGATATTTCTCCCACTTTAGAAAACTGAACAGACAATGATTCTAGTTGTTGTGCATTGAGATCTATTTGTGGAGTAACAACACGGGTTGTCATTTATATCATTACGGTATATTGCAACTCCGCCTGCCCTCGTATGTTTTCTTTTATATTGAACAACAATATCAAAATTTGGAATGTCTACAATAATTTCATTATTCAGCCACGTCTCGGTAAGAATTAGAAAAGTCGACGAACATCCTATTCTGTCTAATTGCAAATCCTGTACATGAGCTCGTAAACTTTTTGTGGCATTAGTTTTCGTTATACTTGGAAAATGTTTTATTAAAATGATAAAATATTCACAAAACGATACACGTGAACAATACACGACGCTATGAAGGCTTTGGTTTTTATTTGATGGAAATATCTTTACGAACCAGCGCACAAAGAGGACACGAAGATAATGGGAAACACTGTATATCTGTATTCTATGTATCCGCTCAGGAATCAGAATATTAGTAAAGCAAGATTTCAGAAAAAAATTTATTTATACAAAATTTTTGTTGCTTTTTATTCTGACCGCCTGGTATTTTAGTTTGGTAAAAAGTGTCGCTTTTTAGCGTTTCGTCGAGTTTCAAATCACTTCCAACGCGGCTAAAGAAGTTTTCACTTCGAAATGTCACTTACCTTTGTTTTCCTCCTTTAGTTATTTTTTTCTCCTTTCCTCTTTCCTTTATATCGTAATTTAGACTAGCTGACGAGATAATGAAGCATATGGTGACCTGGAAATCTGATGATCCAGATTATTTTGTCACGGCTTAAGAATTCAATTTCATCTTCTTTTCGCTATGGTTCTATAAAAATATATTCCTTTTTTTATATATTATATATTTTAGCCGATTAAATTTGATTTAGAAAAGCAAATGCACTACACGCAAATTGACTAATACAAAAGTAAAAATGTAGATTGTTATATTATTTAACGGCAAATGTCACGTCGCTCACAATAGTAAATCTCATTTTAATTGGAAAAAAAGGATTTCATTTTAATTTTGCGTGTTCTTATTTGAATGCCGTTATTTCAATTTCATATTTTTATATTACTACCCAATCCTGCTAATTATAGAGTTTATATCAGGGGCCGGATTCCGCAACTGTGCGTTTTTAAGTGCACACAAAAATCCGTGTACACTACTGATTTCTGATTGTAATGGAACCTTAATGCTTAGAGCAAAATGCCGTGAAAACCAAATAAATAAATAAATTTGTAACGGCGCCTCACGGTTATGATACTTAATTTTCCTTTACGGACTTAACCCAGCGCTCAAATACCGAAAGATTCTTTTTTGTAATCGACTTCCACAACCTTATATTTTTCCAAATTTTAAATCTTCTTAGGAAACTCACAATTAAGTAGTGGTGGAAGATAGTTGGTAGCACTATCTGATAAAAGACAATGGAATGAGGGAGAATGAATTTATCAATTGATGTTTCGTTTTCTGTGTCCATAGGGAAATATGTATATTCTTCTAGAAGATTCTAAAAATAAAATCTGGTGATAACATGAGAAGATATGGGTCTATATAAAGTTGGAAAGAGATGGTAGGTTTTTTTTTGTTGGTTGATGCGTTTTAAAAACGAAGCAACGAGAGAAGTCTGGTTTTGAAGGTTGGACCGAGTGAATGGGTTATTAACGATAAAAAAATTTTATAAGAAGACAAATATAAAAGAAAGGAAAATTGGTAGTTATTTCAATGATTAAAATGGAAAGTGTTAATTTAGAAAAAAAAAAAAAAGGAACCAAATGTAGCTATAAATAAAGAAAGATAAATTTAAATAAAGTCGGTGACACTGAGAGTGTTTTGGTGGAAAAATCCCAAGAAAAGGGAAAAGGAATACCATTTTGGTATTTTCCTATTTTTCTTTTATTAATATTTGTTAGATTTGAATATTAAATTAGAAGAAAGTTCAATTTCGTGGTGACGTTCTGTTATTTTGATCTAAAGCAAGAAAAAAAAATTGTTTTACCAAAGTTTTCTATAAAATATATGCATGGATCGATTTCAAAAGTGAAAACGTGGAGTCGACCATAATGTTGCCAGTGATTGCATCCAAGTTTATCATCGCCATCATCATCTATTTCTTTACAATAATCATCAGTTCATCGAGAATAAACAATATAAAGAAGATTGTTCATCATGGTTTGTAAAAATATCATCTATTTCTTTACAATAATCATCAGTTCGTCAAGAATAAGCAATATAAAGAAGATTGTTCATCAAGGTTTGTAAAAAAAGTTCAGGCGCGAAGCGTAAATTTAGGAACATCACATATTCTGGTTCTTCATATTAATATATTTTGGAATGAATTTTGGGGTGGCCTGAAATAAAAATGTTTTGAAAATGGGTTCGATCTACATACACAAGGAATGATTTTTGTATAAATTTTTTTTTTGCTTCATAAATATAAAATTTTTTTTTTCAATTTTGAAAACGGAAATTCTTTCTATAAGGAAATCCCACATTTGGGAAACGAAAACAAAAAAAAAAAAGAAAAGGAAAACCAACAATTTACACTATCTAGGAAACACGTGACGTTTACCAACATATGAATCTGAAAATTATAAATTACGAATTACCGTTCAACCTGGGCATCATGAAATATTACATCTATACATGCAGATACATACAATAAATTTTCTTGGCTGAACAGAAAAATAAAGATCATCTTCCAAATTTGTCACATGGACTTACACAAAAGGAGAAACAACAGGATCCGCCATCACTAAAATGGAAATGCCAGAATACTTGAAAAAAAAGCCATATAAATAAATTTAGTAATATAGTATTAAGAACAGGGGAAAAGAAAAGAAATTTTATGAATTAATTGATAAATTCAATACATAATAATTTTAAATATTTCAGGGGATAAGGGTTTTCCACCTTTTTTTATTTCATATATTTTTTTTTCTCCCTATTTTTTTTTTCTCTTCTCTAGCATGGTACGAGCTCCGTTAACCGTATATATATATGTATCGTTGACTGGGCTCCAAAAACCAATATCGTAACGCCAGGTAATTCATTTTTTTTATTGAAAATAAATCCTAAATATAAATCCTTAAATAAAAAAAAGGATAGGAAAGAGAGAAGGAATGTTATTTTTATATGAAAGAAGAAAATTAAACAAAACAAAAATTTATTTATCACTTTGAAATGAAATGAATTTAAATAACGTCAAACAAGACAAAAAAATAGTTTTCTGGTTAAATATTATAAAGATTTAAAATTGAAAAGAGCCAGAACTAAAATAGAGCTAAAGCCATGAAAATAATTTATATCTTTATTTACATAAATTTTTTTTGTAAATTTTTTTTTAGAAATTTTGCATAATCAAATACTAGATATAAGAACTTAAGCATAGAAAAACATACATTTAAAGGAAAGAAAGAAAAACAAAAGAAAAAGGGGAAAATCATTGTTATCAAATTAAAATTTAAGTCAGCATTGAATAAAACTAGAGAGAAACCAATATGTAAAGAAAACAATATGTTTAAATAAAGCGAAAAAGTTATATGAAAAATCTTATACTACATTCAATGCTTGTCATTTTCTTCACCTACGAAAAATTTCTTGAAGGCAAAGTTGGAATTATGTATGAGTGGAGATAGAGAATCGCAGTGAGAGAGGGAGACGGAGAGGTGAAGTGAGTGGATGCCGAAGTAAGGCATGAAATGAATTAAAGGACGATAACCAATTGTAGGGGCGGTTATCGTCAACGGGGACCGGCATTCTGCTATCGGTCCATTCGGGTGGGAAGTGCCTCAAAGTCCGGTTGGCAATAACATCTATAGCCAATCGGCGCCGACATGCCTCGCAAGGCTTTCGCGATAGGTTCGGTCAGTTTCGGTGACTAAGAACTAATGAACACTCCATTTATTCGGTTTTTTTCTCGCGAAACCGAATTTCCTTGCCTGATAGCCTTGCTATCACCATAAAGTCTAAACGACGTTAATATTCTCATGCACGCATACAAATTTATGTGTAACGCGATGATAGATGGTGGTGAGCAGCGACCCACTCCACCGGCGAGCTAGTTTGCGCAACTCAGCAAGGCGTGCAGCCTTTCAGTTGCTCACATTTGCTGCACCATCTCATATCTTTTCCTCGCAAGGAAGAAGATATGCTGAAAAGGTCATCTGGGGATTTGCTTCTTCGTTAAAAAACCCCAATATGTAAAACCCCTTGTTACAAATTCCCTCTTTTTCAATAAGTTTGTGAAATTAATTATATCAAATGAAATAACCATTTAAAACATATAACTTTTACCCTCAATAAGAATTTAATTATCACAAAAAATGTAAACAAAAACAAAGTGAGGTTAGAATATTTTGGTTTTCGCGTTGGTTTTCGGATTTTAACAAACTTTTTGCGATGGCTCCGTCATTTTCACGTCAATGGGGTAGTCGGATAGAAAATATATGTATTTGAATTGATTTGACATTCCGATACGTTGGATTTCACGATGGTTTTCACGGCATTCTGTTCCACACTTTACAAATGATTCGTGTGTGACGTCTGTCACTACTTAGATATCAAATTAAAAAGATTAAATATAATTGTTTAAGCAAGCCTTGATATAGAATTATCCTAAGAGATATTATACTGTTTTTCACACGCACTTGTTTTTATTCCTTCATAAAATAAATACATTTTAATGTTAAATATTTGGACTTGTATTTATTTTATCATTTAAGAGTTAACATTTTGGCGACGAGGATTTTGGCAATCGGAATTTTTTTTATTCTCAAACCGGCTAGTTATTCATAATCATTATCATGGATGAAGCAATTGCGGAAATTCTTAAAAAAATGGAAAGACAGCAACAACAAAGTCAAAAAGATATGTTGGAATTAATTAAAAAATATCAGAAGTAAAATGTACTGAGCTGAAGTTATATTGGAAGCCTTATATCAACCAATAATTCGGAATTTGTGTACGATACAGACAGTTAAGGCCGAAATACATTGAATGCAGCAACGCGGCAAACAACGTTTTCTATGGCTCATTGCAGCACGTTTTGCTGCAGTTATATGCAGCAAAAAAGTTTGAAAAATTTCAAATTTCGCTGCTACTGCATCAGATCAACCAACATAAACATATGAATGATCAGAATGATCAACTTTAACTTTGTTGTTTATTTTCTGAAACGTGAAATGCCGTCAAGTAACAGAATGAAAGAGCAATTAATTATCTTAATTGAAAATCATAAAATGCTGCATGTGTTTTTTGCTGCATTGCTGCATTCAATGTATTTCGGCCTTAATTGTACTTTCGATTCTTGGTATGCAAGGTATGAAGATTTTTTATTTTTGATGCGAAAAAATTGGACGACAAACAAAAGTCTCGATTAGTTCTAAGAAAATTACGCACAGCCAAACATCACAAATATGTGAATTTTATATTGCCAAAAAGGCCAAGTGATTTCGATTTCAACACAAATATTGAAAAATTCAAATCATTGTTCGGATTTCACACATCCATTTTTACCATCAGATACAAATGTTTACAAAACGTAAAATCAGATGTAATGGATTTTTTATCTTATTCAGTAAATGTCAACTGTTAAGCCAACTGGCTTTAACAACTAATTTTAATTATCATTTGTTATTTATAATTAGTTTCATTTTTGTTCTTTAATTTGTTGTTTTCAAATGTACCGCCAATTTTGTTTAGTAACTCATAATGCAACGATTGCACTGGCAATACCAATCGTTCCATTATGACTTTACCTAAAATTTGTTTCTTTTTTACCGTTGGCGATACAATTATAGTTAGTCTTTCTTTTCGAGTCATACACTACTGTCGTTCAACTATTGTCGAAATAACCAACCAAAATCCAGATCAAATACAAATTTTAAATTACAAAAAATATAAGTTTTTTTTCTATTTTCTTCCTAAAAAATATTAAATCGGGGCATAAACTAATGTCCCTCAACATTTGGCGACCGTGACAGGACATTCGTACTTTGTAATTTTGGACAATTTGATTTGATTTGGCATTTGGTGGTTTCGTGGAAACATACGAAAAATAATTTGCACATATCGTCACATCAGTTACTTTGATTCATCGAATATAATCTTAATCGGAGATTATTTATTTTGGTAATTATAATATATACTTTTCGAAAACCCTTTCTCGTCGTTTTTTTGCATATTATAATAGTTCGTGAAAATTCCTTTGAGTAACGGTGCAAAAACAGTTATTTCGTCGGGTGATTAAATTTTGGACAAAACCGGTAAAAAAAAAACCGTAATAAATTCGTGGCAAAATCTAACAAAGGAACTTTAAATTTGTGTAACAAAAAACTTTAAAAAAAAAATATTTCATTGTCTTCAACAAGCAACGTTTATTGTTGAATATATTTTCGTTTATCGTTTGGAGCAATGCCAAACTCTGATGAAAATCCAATACCGAAGAAGGATGAGTCGGCTTTGGATTCCATTTCTATAAAAAACAAATTAGAAGATTTAAAGAATCAACGGGCCACAACCAAGGGCTGCATCACTAGGATTAAAACTTATATTAACAAAACCGACACGTTGTCACAAACCGAATTAGAGTGCAGGCTTGGTATCTTGGAGTCCTATTGGAAACTATTACTAAGTCATCAGGCAGCAATTGAAAGATTGATTCCCAATGATCCTGTAAATGAAACAGTTCGTGGTGATCTCGAAGATTTATATTGTGAAGTTAAATCTAAAATACTTTCACTAATGACTGGTAGTAGAAGGTTAAGTTCGTTTGAAAATCCCAATGCATCAATGTTTCTGGCAAACGCTTCAAAGTCAAATTTGCCCAGACTGAAACTACCAATATTTTCTGGTAAATATTCAGATTATCCTAATTTCATCACTATGTTTAACAAATTGGTTGGTGATGATGAAAATATTTCGATTCCGGAAAAGTACAATCATTTGCGAAATTGTCTAACGGGTGCTGCTTTACGCGTAATTGACGCACTGGGCAATTCTTCAGTACATTATTTGAATGCATTGGTCGCATTAAAAGAAAGATTTGATAATAAATGTTTAATTTTTCAAGAACATATTACAGATATATTTGACATTCCCAAGGTAAATAAAGGTTCTTCAAGTCAGCTGAGAAATTTAGTCGACACTTTCAATGCTCATTTAAGTGCTTTAAAAACTATTGGATCGGAAAGGGATATAATGAATGCTTTAATTGTTCACGTAGCAGCGTCAAAGTTAGATTCCGATTCTCAATCGAAATGGGAAGAGGCAATCGATTATGGAAAGCTTTCTTCTTGGGATGACTTATCAGTTGTGTGAAATCGTCGTTGTCAATTTCTAGAAATTAGAGAAGGTAATTCGTTTAAATGTGTATCAAATGATCAAAATTCATTTCGTCGTCATCAACACAAAGGTTCTTCGGAATCTCAAAACCGCAAATCATTAATAGTAACAGTTGTTAACACTAATTGTATGTTATGTGCAAGTGCCAGCCATAAAATCAGCAGTTGCACACAGTTTAATCAGTTGTCAGTATTGGATCGATTTTCTGAAGTTAAGAAATTATCGTTGTGCATAAATTGTCTCAGGTCGGGTTACACTGTCAAACATTGTAAATCATCTAAATGTCGAGTATGTCAAAAGTCACATCATACACTTTTACATCGCTATACTACTGAACGTAATCAACCGTCACCACTTAGTTCATCATCAGCAGCAGTAGCGCCGATTGATATTGCCTCAATTAATTCAAATTCATCTATGCATGCTGCATCTACTCGACAAATATCATCAAAAAATGATCATGTGTTTCTGGCAACTGCAATAATAGAAATAAAGGATCGATCAGGTAACTATCAGGAAGCCCGTGCTTTGCTGGACTCAGCTTCCCAGTTGAATTTTATCACAGAACGCTTGGTTCAATTATTAAATTTAAAAAGAAATTGTATAGATGGTGATGTCAATAGTATTGGTGAGGTGGGGACAAAGGTGAAACATGAAACTTTTGCAATGGTAAAATCTAGATTAAATAAATTCGAAACAAGTCTACATATGTGGATCCTTCCGTCAATTACAAATATGCATCCCAACAACAAGATTGATATTACTAGATGGAAAATTCCAAAGAACATTGAATTAGCGGATCCTAGGTTTAATAAACCTGAAAGGATTGATATCCTTATCGGAGCGGATACATTTTTCGATCTCCTCTCAGTTGGACAAATTAAGTTAGGCAACAATTTGCCTACCATTCAAAAAACATTATTTGGATGGATCGTATCAGGTCGGTATACTATTCATCCAGTCGTTAAACAAATATGCAATCTTGTTAGTAAGGCAGAACTAGTAGAAGCAGATACATGGTTGGGCAATCTCGTAGAAAAATTCTGGGATATTGAAGAGATTCCCATTAGTTATTCCAAATGGAATACTGAACAACAAAATTGTGAAACTCTGTTTTCTGAATCTATTCAGCACCAGAGTGATGGTCGTTTAATGGTCAATCTGCCGTTCAAATCTTCTACAAATCAACTGGGCGATTCAATCGGAATTGCAAAAAGTAGACTTTTATCTTTGGAAAAAAGATTAGATCGTAATATTCCTCTGAAGATGCAATATTCGTCATTTCTTCACGAATACTTGTCGTTAGATCATATGGAGCTTTCATCTTTTGAAGAAATGCCAAATCGGCATTATGTTATACCACATCAATGTGTAATTCGTCCAAATAGCTCCTCAACAAAATTGCGGGTTGTGTTCGATGCGTCTTGCCGCACAACATCAAATGTCTCATTGAACGACATATTATCAGTTGGACCTACAGTACAAAATGATTTGTTTTCAATAATTTTCAAATTTCGTTGTTTCAGATACGCTTTAACCGCAGACGTGTCTAAAATGTATCGACAAATCTTAGTATATCCAGAGGACAGACACTTTCAATACATTATTTGGAGAGAATGCAAAGATCATCCTCTCCAGTTATTTCGTTTAAAAACAATTACTTATGGAACTGCATCAGCACCATACTTGGCAACAAGATGTTTGAATTATTTAGCTGATAAATTTGCAAGTAAATATCCTGTGGGCTCAAAAGTTATTGAAGAATCGTTTTACGTGGATGATCTCATCGCTGGAGCAAATAGTTTAAATATGGTTTTCCAAATTCAAAATGAGGTCACAAATATTCTAAAATCAGCTAAATTATTACTTTGTAAATGGTACTCTAATGACCATTCTATTTTAGAGAAAATTCCAGAAGAAGATCGCGAAAGGCCATTAAAGATCAATGATTCAGATATCATCAAGACACTTGGAATTATTTGGGAACCTACCACAGATGACTTCAGATTCAATTATCAAAGTAATTTTATCAAATCGTCAAAAACGTCCAAAAGATCTGTACTATCAGATTTAGCACGTCTGTTTGATCCTCTAGGATTAATAAATCCTGTCGTTGTAATTGCAAAATTGTTCATGCAAGAGCTTTGGCTGCTCAAACTATCATGGGATGAATCGCTTCCAGTTGAGCATCACGAACGGTGGAGTAAATTCAAAGAAAACCTTAAAGGTTTAAACAATATCCGAATTGCTAGATTTGTTTTAACTATACAAGACGCTGCCCGTATTGAAATACATGGATTTTCAGATGCATCCAGTAGAGCATATGGTTGCTGTATTTATGTCCGTTGCCTGACTTCAACGAGTAAAATCACAGTAAAGTTACTAAGTGCAAAATCGAAAATTGCTCCAAGCAAGAGAACTCGTACTCTTCCAATGTTAGAAGTTCTTGGGGCAGATTTATTATCAAAATTATGGTCAAAACTAAAATTATGTTTTCCAAAACCTATTAATAATATTTATTTTTGGTTTGATTCTAAAATAGTCTTGGGTTGGTTGGGTTCCCATGCTTCTAAATGGAAGGTTTTAATTGCAAACCGGGTTACTTCAATTCAGAAGTTGACAGAAGATGTAGAGTGGAAGCATGTTCCTAGCAAAGAAAACCCAGCTGACATTGTTTCTCGTGGAGCTTTGCCTTCAGAATTAATAAATAGTATATGGTATTCGGGCCCAGATTTTTTATACAAACCGCCTGATTTATGGCCGCCGCAAAAACGTCTAACTTGTATCGATCTACCAGAGCAACGACAACTAACCAAGAAATCGCTCACGGCACTGATAGTTACTAGTCATGAAACAATGTTAACAAACATTTATAAAATCAATAATTTTCTAAAAAATCGTCGAATTTATGGATATGTTTATCGATTTATTTCCAATTTACGATCAAAAGTTTCAAAAAATAAACTCAACTTAGGAATTCTTTCATCTGAAGAATTGGACTGTGCCTTCTTGAAAATTGTCTTCATGATTCAACAGCATGAGTTTAGAGACGAGATAAAACAACTAAGCAATAATAAACCATGTGGTTCGACTAGCCGCATACAATGTTTGAATCCATTTATGGATTTCGATAGCAATCTATTAAGAGTTGGTGGACGACTTCTACATGCTAAATTGCCTTATGATGTTAAATGTCTAATTTTGTTGCCAAAAAATAATCCTTTCATCAAGTCATATATAAAGTTTCTTCATTTTAAACACTTTCATGCATGTGCTCAGGCTTTGGTTTCCATCTTCAGACAGCGGTCTTGGATAATCAATGCTCGAGATTATACACGAAAAATAGTAAGAAGCTGTCTTCACTGTTTCCGTTATCGACCGAAATTGCTTCATCAAATCATGGGTAACCTACCTGCCGATCGTGTCAATATATCGTCGCCTTTTTCAATAGCAGGCGTAGATTTTTGCGGTCCAATTTGGACTAGCCATGGAGTCAGAGGCAAACGTCATTACAAATCATATATCGCAGTATTTATTTGTTTCGTTTCAAAAGGAGTTCATCTTGAAGTGGTATCGGATTTGTCTGCAAACGCTTTCATCGCATCATTAAAAAGATTCATCAGTCACCGCAGTTTGTGCAGGAAATTATATTGCGACAACGCCACTAACTTTGTCGGGGCTAGACGATGTCTTGCTCAATTTCGTGCAGAATTTTTGAAACAATCTGTCCAAAATGAAATAATAACTTGGTGTGCAGAAAATTCTATTGAGTTTCGTCATATTCCACCCAGATCCCCTCACTTTGGAGGCATTTGGGAATCAGCAGTAAAATCCGCAAAATCGTTACTGTATCCAACACTTCAAAGTTCTCATTTAACTTTCGAGGAACTTACTACAGTATGTACTCAAATTGAAGCCATTCTAAATTCTCGTCCGATAACACAACTTTCAAATGATCCAAATGATGAAGAAGCTTTAACGCCATCGCACTTCTGGAATCAAAGACCGTTAGAAACATTTGTTGAACCACAGTCGACGTCAAAAAGTTCATATTTGACTAAATGGCAGAGAATCTCATCAATACAACAATACTTCTGGCGAAGATGGTCGTCAGAATACATTACATCACTACAGAAACGTTTGAAATGGCAAACATCCTCGTCAAATCTTCTAATCGGGAAACTGGTACTAATTCACGAAGACAACCTACCGCCACAAAAATGGTTACTTGGACGAATCATAGATATTAATCCTGGCAAAGACTCAAAGGTTCGAGTCGCAGATGTCAAGACCAAAACAGGTGTTCTCCGTCGATCTATTCACAAGCTTGCGATGTTGCCGGTAGACGAAGAAGTTGAGAGTATTTCGTAGAATCTCTCAAGGTGGGCGGCATGTTAAGCCAACTGGCTTTAACTACTAATTTTAATTATCATTTGTTATTTATAATTAGTTTCATTTTTGTTCTTTAATTTGTTGTTTTCAAATGTACCGCCAATTTTGTTTAGTAACTCATAATGCAACGATTGCACTGGCAATACCAATCGTTCCATTATGACTTTACCTAAAAATTGTTTCTTTTTTACCGTTGGCGATACAATTATAGTTAGTCTTTCTTTTCGAGTCATACACTACTGTCGTTCAACTATTGTCGAAATAACCAACCAAAATCCAGATCAAATACAAATTTTAAATTACAAAAAATATAAGTTGTTTTTCTATTTTCTTCCTAAAAAGTATTAAATCGGGGCATAAACTAATGTCCCTTAACATCAACAAACAATGTGAAGATTTTAACCTATCTGAAATGACACCTGATCAATTCAAATGTCTGATTTTCATTATTGGCTTAAAATCGCAAAAATATGCAGATATTCGGGCCAGTTTACTAGCAAAAATGGACATTGAAAAAGACACAATTACATTAGAGCGGTTAACGAATGAATGTACACGAATGTTGAATTTAAAGTTAGACACAGCATGGGTACAAGATATAAAACTTGAAGTAAATAAAATTTCGAACAACGTTAAATAAAAATTTGAACAAAACAGAAGCAAAAATCATAATCGGGTGAAAAACAGCACACAGTAATAAAAATACGCCTAAAACTCAATGTTGATATTGTGGGACCATGCACTTTGCCAAGGATTGCACATATGCCAAGCACAAATGTATTTCATGTAATATCATTGGTCATAAAGAAGGCTAGTGCAACACTCCAGCAGTAATCAAACAAAGGAATCATTTCCCAATCAAAATGAAAATAAGGACAACAAAATGTCAAAAGCAAAGTCACAAGTGTTTTTGTAAACAAGGTGAATGTGGAAAAGCGAAGAAAATTTGTTACGGTCAAAATTAGCAGCATTCCAGTTAATTTATTGTACGATTCAGCTGCTGACCTCACTATTATTTCTCAGCATACTTTTACTGAATGTTGCAGAAATCAGAACAACATCAACTGAGGCACAGTCAGCATCAGGTGATCAAATGAATGGTTTGTGCGAATTCGATGCAAACTATGAGTTGAACGGAATACATCATACAGGTTTGTGCTATGTTTCAAATATACAAGATTTAAACATTTTAGGAAATGATCTAATCGATGCATTTGGATTCTGAGACATCCCAGTAAACAAAATTTGTAACAAAATCAAAGTTGATCCACCAAATCCTATAAATAAGGTTTGCAGCACAATTCAGCAAAATGGTTACGTTGCTTATATCAAGGAAACATTTCCAAACATTATCAAAAGATCAAAAAGATCAAAAGATGCTACAAAAATGGTTGTGCAAAGTTATTTTTAAAAACGAATTCAAAACCAGTTTTCCGAGCAAAACGACCTGTAGCTTATGCTATGCATTCAACAGTAGAAAATGAATTAAAACGTTTGCAAGACAATGATGTAATAACTCCAGTCAGACATTCAGAATGGGCAGCTCCAATTGTTGTTGTTAGAAAATCAAATGGTACAATCAGAATTTGTGGTCATTACTCATAAGGTTTAAATGATTGTTTAGTACCACATCAGTATGCACTTCCAAATCCAGATGATATCTTTGCGGATATGTCGGATGCTGTAGTTATCAGCCATTTAGATCTTTCTGACGCGTTTTTACAAATACCGGTCGATAATAAGCAACAAGCACTTACTAACAATAAACACGCACATCGGTTTATTTGAATATAATAGACTACCTTTTGGTAGTCTCCTGGTCAATTTCAACAAGAAATGGATCAAATTACATCAGGAATTGATGGGGCGATCTCATATATTGATGACTTATTTATAAAAGACAGAACAAAGCAAGAACACGATGAAAATCTAATCAAAATTTTAAAACAAATTTCAGATTCAGGGTTTAGAATCAAATTAGAGAAATGTTCTTTCGCTTTACCAGAAATCAGGTATCTGGGTTCTATTGTACACAAGCACAGATTAAAACCAGATCCAGATCGGGCAGTTGCTATTTCAAATATGCCAGAACCTCAAAATCTTACTAAACTAACCATTCCTGGGTGCAATATGCGAAATTTGTACCGAATATGAAAAATTTAAGGGCACCATTAGACCAGCTTCTTAAAAAAATACACAGTGGTATTGGTCAAAACAACAGCAAAACAGTTTTGACAAATTGAAGAACATTCTTAAATCAGATTTATTGTTAGCACATTACGATCCATCGCAAGAAATCATAGTAGCGGCAAGTAATTATGGTTTAGGCGCATGTATTGTGCACAAATATGCAGATGGTTCAATCCTTAGATTAGGGAAAATATGGATAGGCCTTTCGCAGGGGAAATTGAAGCACTTTTGGAATCCACTTGCATTTTTTTGCTTATGTGTGCGGCGTAGTGGTGGCGTTAAAAACATGAATTCGGGGGCAACATCGCAAATGGGCTAAAAGCTCATGCATTCTGTAACATCCGAATTGCCAAAAAATGTTTGCGTTTGATTGCTAAAAAAATCAAGTTTTTCTTAAACATACAAAATTAAATTATTAAATAATAATTATAAACACGTATGTGCCTATATATGTCCTTTCCTGCGTAAACCAATAGCCGAAAGCCATTTCATACGTAGAGCCTCATTTTTTGGAAACTTTAAAACCAAAAAAAAAAACATTTAAAACTGAAAATGCTGAATTTTCAAAAATTTCAACGAATTTTAAGAATTGCCCCCATTTTAACCAAAAAATGACTGTTACTGGTAGATTTCGTTAAAATCAAAATAAAAAAAAAGTGGGATTTGACATTTCGGCGTGATTTAAAAAAAAAACAATTTTTTACTAATTTATGAATTAACATAATTTCTATTTGATTACCAAAAAGTAAATAAACACGATAAAAACTTTTTTTTATACGGCAAGAATGAAAATTCGCACGTTTTAATAAAAAATATGTCAAACTTAGTTGTGAAAGAAAATTCCACGAATTTTTGGATGTTGTTTGTTATTACACCCAGAAATTAAACACTTTATATAGGAAATTTATTAACTTTGATTATTTAATTCAAAAGAATTTGGTTTGGAATCCGAAACGCACTAAAAATTATAAATTAAAAAAAACGCAATTTTTTTCCCCTCCAAATTTGACAGTTCGGCGTGATAATAAATGCTTCAGACACAGATATCGTAAAAACGAGTTAATGCCTACGCTTGGTTCAATCAAACCAATTTATCATGCTTCAAGATCATTGCAACCGGCTGAAAAAGCTTATGGCCACATTGAGAAAGAGGCATTGGCATTAATATTTTCAGTCAAAGTTTCATAAAATGATTTTTGGTCATAGACTTAAGCTACAAACCGATCATAAACCGCTGTTGGCAATTTTTGGTAAAAAGAAAGGAATTCCAGTTCATTCAGCTAATAGACTTCAAAGATGGGCAGTTATTTTAATGGCTTATGATTTCGAAATATATATCAACTGATTCATTTGGTTATGCGAATGTACTATCCAGATTAATTAACCAAAATATTGAACCAGAAGAATTAGTTATCGCATCCATCAAAATTGAACAACAAATTATACAAATTATTGCTCATTCAATCAGTAAATTACCTGTCACATTCAAAATGGTAGTTGCTGAAACTAGCAAGGACAAGTCACTACAAAAATTTATTGATTTTATCGGTTGTTTATTATTTATTATATAGACAGAATCATCAGTCCGAAGATACTCCGTAACCTAATTTTAAGACAATTTCATAAACATCATCCAGGCATAAAACGAATGAAAGCTTTAACACGTAGTTTCATTTATTAGCCAAATCTAGACAAACAAATTAAAGATTTAGTGCATCAATGCAATAATTGTGCTTTAGTTGCAAAATCCCCAACCAAAACTTTATAAAAATCATGGCCAATTCCTACTGAACCATGGATTAAATTACACATAGACTATGGAGGACGAACTTACGGGTTCTATTTTCTACTGATTGTTGATGCGTACTCAAAATGGGTAGAAATAGTACCAACCAAATCAATCACGTCCACTGCAACTATAGGTATTTTGGGGGATATATTCGCTAGATTTGTATCTCCGCTTCAAATTGTTTCAGACAATGGAACACAATTTACATCGACAGTTTTCAAAGAATTTTGCCAATCAAACTGAATAAACCACATGTGCACAAGTCCATACCAACCAATGTCAAATGGACAAGCAGAGAGATTTGTGGACACTTTTGAGAGATCACTTAAAAATTAGAAGTAGAGGGTATAATGGAAGGAAATTTAGCACTATTTCTCCACCGTTATAGATGTACACCAAATCGAAGCGCAGATTAAAATAAATCTCCAGCCGAGTTAATGTTTGGTAGAATAATCAGATCTGAGCTAGATCTTTTAAAACCAAGGTAAAAGTCTCAGGGAATTATAAATGACAAAAAAGATTCATAATTTAACAAAAAGCATGAAACCAAAAAAGGTTTTTTCAACCGAATGAAATAGTTTACGCGAAATAAGTTTAGGACAAGGATTTAAAATTAAAAAAAATATTTATTTGTCAAAACTTGTTCTAACTTTATTAAATTGATTATATTATATATTCTTAATTCTATTTGATTCTTATTTATATACTTTTAATTTTACAGAATTGGCAAAAAATGAATTTACAATTGAATATTGGAAATTATAAAAAAGAATAAATGCTGGTCTAGCGTCTAGCATATTTTGAAATAATTCTTGTGAAAAATGTATTTAATAATTTAATGTTGAAATTGAATATTTTAATAAATGCTGACCTAATGTCTAGCTTTTGTGAAATACTTTAATTTGAAGAAAGTTAGGTCACTAACTTTTTAGAAGGTTTTTACGATGTACTTAATGTATGTTCAGGTTTCGTAACTCCTCCCCCCTTAGTATGAAGCGATAGCCACAGGAACTGTGAAGTTGTTGAGGCTGGAGCGAAGATGTGGTTGGCTGGTTGTGTAATCTGAAGTGTAGCCGTTGATCTTTTGTATGCTAGTATTATTCCAACAATAATTGCTTCTACTATATTTGGTAAATGGCTTGTTAGTAGGTCTATATTGTAATTAATTTGGTTGAAATATTGTATTTTAAAAAGGATGTCTTCATCAACCCGAATTCTATTTGAAATATTTCCTTGATATCGATTCAAGAAAACTTCGATTACCTCTTGCTCATTATTAATATGACTAGTTATGTTTTCAAATCTGGTAATCATTTCTGTGTTAATTCTAATCTGACTATTTGGTTCATTATGGAATTATGTTTGTTTTGCCGTTAGTATCTCGATTTGTTTATTTAAACTCTGTGCATCATTCGCATCCATATTCCCAGTGATAAATTTTATGGCTGTGCCTAGTCCGTTTAATAGTCCTCTTTTAGTTCTTAATTTTGGAGTCACTGATTCTAATTTGTGTGTCAATTCTTCAAGCTTAAGTTTCGTTATTGTAATAGATTGTTTAGGTTCGTCAATGTTGTCGAATGTCTTGAGAGAGTTTGCAATTTTTTCTATGTGGTTTTTGTAGGTTTCTAGTTTAACAATATGTACGAGATTATTATAACTTTTAATATTTCGAGCTGTTCCCAGTTTAAGAGGAAGAATTCCTGGGCTATTTGTCATAACAGGGTTAATCTGTAATAATTAATTGACAATGTTAAGAAGTACCTTAAGCTAATGTTTTCTTTTAATTCTAGATTTATGTAATTTTTTATTTTCTGAAGTCATAATTGTTGCCTTTTCATTTTTCTTTGCCTTTTGCTTTGTGAATCTAGGCGGTAACTTGTTTCATTTACATTCTTTCCTAAAAATTATTTCGTTTTCTTTTATTTCTTCGGGATCTTCCCTAGTTTTGTTTATTTTATCTTTATTATTACTAACTATATTTTCAATTTTTTCTTTTATTGAAGGATATAATTGTGATTGGAATTCGTTTCATTTTACTAAGTATTCGTCTTCATTATTGAAATTAATATTTTTGTTGAATTCAAAATTTCTACCGTAAAATAGCTCATATGGCGTAAACTTAGTTGCCGAATGTATTGCATTATTGTAAGTAATTAAAGTTTCTGAAAAAATTTCATCATGGTTAAAATCTAGATTATTTTCCTTTCGTTTGCTATATATAATTCTATAAATGTCTGTTAGTGTAGAATTTAATCTTTCTACAGGAGAATTACTGCTGGTTTGTTGAAATGAAGTGAAATGTAATTCAATATTATATTGTTTGCAGTATTCTTTAAATATATTAGCCGTTAATTCTGATCCTTGGTCACAGACTAATTTCAGAGGGATGCCGTGTAGGCATGAAATGTTTGAGGCATTTTAGTATCGAAATACTATTTCTTGCAAGTACAGTATAACCTGAAGCGATTTTGGAAAATTTATCTATTAGCGTTAGAATTTGTTGGTTATTAATACTATAGATGTCTATATGAAGAATATCTAATGGTTTTGTTGGAGTTTCTGGCTTCATATATTTGATTTTTGGAAGGTGCCTATCATATTTCAGAGTTTGACACTTTTCGCAGTTGTTAGTAATTTCTGCTATCTTGTTTTTCATGAAAGGGAAAAAGTATTCTCTTTTTAAATGGAGAAGGGTTTCGTTCATGCCTCTATGGTTATTTTTCTTGTGATATTCATTTCTTAATTTATCTTGATCATTATTTTGAGTTATATCTATTAATATCTCTTCGCATCTAATTAAACGAAAAATTTTATTACTTGAAAAATATTTTGAATATGTAGATTGTACGACACGGAAAGTTTCGTCATCAGTAAAAATTGCAGAAAGCTTTTTAGGAGCTAAATATTGTGACGTGCTACCCCTTTGGTTCGATGTTATGAAAATGATAACATTTTTATTTATGTGAATTTAGTGTATAAACTTTACTTATAATTATTTCTGCTTTAACAATTAGTCTTAAAAATATTTGTTTTTCAATAATTAATTATTACAATTAATTTATCACAGATTTAAAAATTCACAATCACTATTTCCAATAATTGATCACAATTTTTTACTTTTAGATTCAAAGTTTCTGTTCTGCGCTAGGCTTTACTTATTTCAAATACACGATTTGGCTTCTTGATGTAAACTGAATCCCAGACCCGATCCTCGGCCGCTTTTATACCAAATTAGAGTGTCTCGGGAAAGTACTTGAAAGATCTGGTCGTTGGCTTTCTATACGCTAGGTGGCAACACTTCTCGAATGGTCTATAAATTGTGAATATTTCTAAGAATTGTTTTCGACATTGTTTTGATAGAGTCATTGTCAATTCGCGAAAAATGACTCAATTGTTAGACAAAATTAGAGTGTTGTGTTTTTCTGGAAGCATTCTAATTTCTTTTTCATAAATAAAGAAAATAGAATGCTTCCAGCAATTTCTAGTGCAGTAAAGTGTAGTGCAATATTTTTTGAAAACATCGATCATAATTTATTCAGTGAATTCTAATATTCGTATTGTTCGACGTTGTTTATTTTTGAAGGGAACTTCTAAAGACATTTGTGGCTTTTGATTAGATTTTTCTAATATGATTTGAAGATTAAATTCGTTTAGAGGTCTTTCTGATATTGCTATTCCGTCATTTAGATTTTCTGTTGCTGAATGTATGGTGGATCCTGATGTACTTTGAACTGAAGTATATGCGTCGTTAACATTGATTTCCATATTATTCGTGATTTCTTGATTGTTAATTTTAATTCTACTTAGGGTATCTGCATTTGTGTTTAACTTCCCTTGTTTATAGACCATTTCATAGTCGTATTCTTCTAATTTCAATCTCCATCTCAATAATTTGGAATTAGGTTCTTTTAAGCTCATAAGCCAAGTAGAAGGTTTATGGTCCGTCACAATTTTAAAGTTTTTACCGAATAGGTAGGGTCGGAAGTATTTGGCTGCCCAAACAATTGCTAGAAGTTCTTTCTCGATTGTTGAATAGTTTATTTCGATTTCTATCAAAGTTCTACTAGCGTAGCATATTGGTTTGTCATTACCAATCGGACCTTGAGCAAAAACATAAATAATTATTATTTATGTCTTTGCCTTGAGAAAGGATTGCACCAAGTGCGAAGTTGCCTGCGTCAGTTGTGAGTATAAAAGGTTTTGTAGAGTTTGGATATTGGAGGATTGGATCGTTTACTAAAATGTTTTTGCAAGTCTCGAATGTTTTTATATATCTTTCATTTAATTCGACTGATTTGCCCATTTTTAAGCATTCTGTTAAGGGTTTAGCCAATTTAGCGAAGTCTTTTATAAATTTCCTGTAATAGCCTAAAAAACCTAGAAATGATTTAATTTCTTTCTGAGTTCGTGGTATAGGAAAATTTTTTATTGCCACAATTTTTTCCAGATTGGGTTTTATACCTTCTGTAGAGACTATATAGCCTAAAAAGGTAGTTTCTTTATGTAAGAATTCGGATTTGTCTAACTGAACTTTTAGGTTAAATTCATGTAATTTGTTAAAAACTTTCTTTAGATTGATTATATGTTCCTGAAGAGATGTTGAGAAAATGATTATATCGTCTAAATAAACTAGACAAATGGTACCTTGAAGATCTTTCAAGACGTTGTCCATTACTTTTTGAAATGTAGATGGTGCGTTTTTAAGTCCGAAGGGCATTCTAATGTATTCAAAATGTCCTCCTTCCACTGTGAAAGCCGTTTTTTGAACGTCTCTTGGGTGCATTTCAATTTGGTGGAAACCACTAGCTAGATCTAGAGTGGAAAAGTATGTACATTTTCCTAATTTGTCTAGAATCTCTGTAATATTTGGTAGAGGGTAACGATCGGAAATTGTTTTCTCATTAAGTTTTCTATAATCTATTACCAAAGGCCAATTTTTTTTTCCACTGGAACCTTTTTTCTCAGGAACTATCCAAACTGGGGAGCTCCATGGGGAATAACTGGGACGAATTATACCTTGTTCCAACATATCGTTTATTTGCTTTCGTACTTCTTCTTTATGTACATATGGATATCTATAAGATTTCGTATAGATGGGTGTATCGTCTGTGGTTGAAATACGATGTTTGACTTGATTAGTAAAACCAAAAAGCATACAATAATGAGAGTTTTCAAATTGGACACGTCTGCAACCGTCACCTTATTAATAGTGTTTGTTAAAATGACTCTATGTGATATAAAATTTCATGTATTTACAGTCTTTTTTACAAATACTATTAAAACTTAGGAGAGCTTTGCAGCGCTGCAAACGTCTCATCAATTTATATAGAAATGATTACATGTGGTAAAACTTAAGGATTGGCCTTCTTTAAAGAAAATACTTTCTTATTCTCCGCAAACTTTAAAAATAGCTTTCTTTTCTTCGAAATTCAAATGAGATGTACGAATTAACTGAGGAATATCGTCGTCTAAATCAGGAATGGAATTTTGTATATCGATTTGACCCAATTGGATCGTATATACGATTCGATCAACCAATTTGGTATCGGCTAAAATTGGATCGAAAATATTTTACACTGTGATCATATAAAATTCATTCGATCAGTGTTGAGTTGTCGAAAACATGTTTTTTTATGTTTATTGTCATATTTTTAATTTCTTTAATGCGAAAAACCCAAGTACAAGAAATTTGACAATTATTTCCTTAAATTTTTACTAAATTATTGTAGTTTTTCAAAAAAAAAGAAAATAAAATATTTTTCACTTGAGTTCATGCAAAAAAATTCCAAGCTTGCAAAAGTTAACTTGAAAGTATTGAATTTAAAAAAATTATCAAGATTTTCATGCAATTACAACCAAATAAGATGCTCTAAGAGCGAAGTGAAAATTATCATTATAACAAAATAAAAAAATGCCACCAAATGTTTTCAAAAAAAAAAACTATCGGCTGTCAAAATTTCATTAAATTTCATCGGGCAATTTGAAAATTTATACCATTTGCGTGTAATTCTCAAAGGCCACACTTATTTACGATACGATAATTTTACAGGATGCCAAAAAGAATTCAGATCGAATATTAAATCGAATCGAAAATTCAGTTGGATCGAAATACAAAATTCCATTCCAGGTTGATCATATTCAACGTTCAAATTGTTTATTTCTACAAATTCGGAATAAATATATTTTTGAACTTTTAAAGGTTGTTTTACTAACAATGTTTGTTCCAAATTTAATTCATTTATCACTTCTACTGTGCTGTACCAATCTTTTGCTCTATAGATACCTTCAGAAATATATAATTTGAGTTTTAACGCAATATTATTAATGTATATATCTCCGTCGCAAATATCAACTGGTGATTTAATGATAGTTTTTGAATTTGAGGGAATTAACTGTTTACCGGAAGTAAAATTAGGTTTAAATTTTAAGGGAATAGTTGAATTATTAGTAATTAACATCTTGTTAGCTAAATCAACTTTTGCACCTAATTGTGTAAGAATATCAAGTCCGATCAGTCCGTCGAAGTATCCGTGAAATTTGAATATAAGGAATCTTAAATATCCAGGTTCATTAAATTCTACGAAGGCAGATAAAGTTACTTCTTTATTCAGTTTGTACTTACTGAGAATAGTTGTGATCGTTATTGGTTCACATTCGATGTGATCTATAGGAAGAGTAAATTCTGGATTTAAAAATGATGAAGAAGCTCCTGTGTGTGAAGCTCCGTGTTTATTAACGTCTTTGTAACCAGTGGGTCTTTCGAGGGTTTTATGGGAAAATTTTGAGGATCTTCTTCTTCGAATTCGTTATTAGGGAATTGTAATTGAACCAGTTTTGAGGTCTTGAAAATGGTACTTGATGATAATTTCTAGGCCTTTGTGGTGTACTGAACGTTCTACTTTGAGAGTTACTAAAGAAATTTGAATTTATGTTTCTCGGTTGCCGTATGTTTGGTCTTGGATTTGTAACCATGTTCGTTTTATAATTGTGTGAACGAGGCTCTGATTTCATATAAGATATGTTTTATTCTTGAATACAATACGATAATGCCATTGTCAGGGTTTCTGGTCGCATTGCTCTAATAACTGAACCTAGAGGTTCTCTGAGACCACTTAAAAATGTATTTAAACACATTTCTGCAAACAAATCTTTCTTTGCATTTATTACGTTGGAATCTGTTTCGTGAATTAGTATATTATTATACATGGTGGCTTGAATCTCAACTATATCACTGTAAAAGATTTCCACTGTTTTATTATTTTGTCTTAGAGTATGTAAATCTCTTATCAAAGATGTTTCTGTTCGTTTGTCAGAGTAATGTAGTATTAAGTTGTTTTTTATGTCTTCCCAAACTAAAGGTGTACCATACATATTAAGTACTTCGTTTGCTTGCCCTTCAATTTTATTTCGAATAGCACGCGAAAGTATTCTTGAATATGCTGTACCGTCAACACTTCTAGTATAACTTAATATTTCTTCAAGATTGTTAAGAAATTCGTGAAGCAATCTAGTATTTCCATCAAATTTTGGTAAATCTTTAATTGCATCAGGAATTCTCAATGAATTGAAAATATCTGCAGGTGAACTATGAATTGAAGCCGAAGGATGCACTGAATTATTTGCACTTATCATTTCGTTATTTTCACTGAATTCAAATTTTTTTTTTTTATTTTAAACACCTTTATTGGTATGGTTACTACAATCTTAATCTATATTAATTTATTAGTATGGTTGACAATAGTACTTATGAGGTAAGCATAAACTTGTATGGGTTTGCTGCACCAGTGTCCAGTTCCCTGTAGGTATACGAGTTGGTATTATATTGTTAATTCATGTGGTTTTATTCGTTTGAGCCGCCTTGTTTCATTGGTGATATCCAACAATTGTATGGCCTCAACGTTGGTGTGGTTAAGAAGTCTCTTCTCGTGTTAAATGGCATATTCGCGGATGACCTCCTCTATCCATTTTATTTCTAAATCATTGCGTATTTCTTTATTAGTCACATAACGGTAAGCGTTGGTGATCATTCGAAGAAGTTTATTTTGGCTTCGTTGGATTACGTCTCGATTGGTTTTATGAGTACAACCCCAGAGCTGCACACCATACATCCATATCGGCTTGAGAATAGACTGGTAGACTAGTCTTTTGCAATACAGGTTCATTTTGGAGTGATGTCCAATTAGCCAGTACAATTGACGTGATTTTAATCGAATCTGTTCACTTTTTTGTCTCACGTGATGTTTCCAGTTTAGCCTTGAATCTAAATGAAGACCAAGGTATTTTGCTGATTCTGCCCGGGGTACTTGCACCCCATTAAGGTAAGTGTGTAAGCTGCTATTTTTGCGACGCAGCGTATATGTGACATGGGGTGATTTACGCTGATTAAGCTTTATTTTCCAATCCATTGTCCACTTGCTAACATTGTTCAATGCTCTTTGAAGTTTTTCCACTGCTTTTGGTTGAGATTCGTCTGTTGACATAATTACAGTATCATCAACGAATGTGCCAATAAACGTGTTGTCTGTTATTGGTATGTCCGCAGTATAGAGAAGGTATAGGAATGGTCCCAATACGCTTCCCTGCGGAACTCCCGCTAGGATCGAATAAAACTCAGAATATGCTTTTTCATGGCTGACTCTGAACTTGCGATCAGAGAGGTATGACTGAAGCAATTGGCAGTAATTTTGTGGTAGAAGCTTGCTCAATTTGAATATCAATCCTTCGTGCCAAACTCTTTCGAAGGCTTGAGATACATCTAGAAATACGGCAGGACAATATTTCTTTTCTTCTAGCGCTTGTTCTATGACAGTAGTGATTCGATGGATTTGATCTATTGTGGAGTGGTTGTTCCTGAATCGATATTGAAAATCAGAAATATTTACCAGAGGCTTTAGACGTTTTAGTAGCAATTTTTCAAAGAGTTTTGATATTGTGGGGAGCAATGAAATTGGTCTGTATGATGTTACTTCTTCATCGGGTTTATCTGGTTTCTTCAGCATAATTATTTGAGCCGTTTTGAAACACTTGGGCACATATTTCAAGCGCATGCAGGCATTAAATAAGTATGTGATCATGACGATTGCTTTGCGTGGAAGTTCTTTGAATAGACCAGGTGATATTCCATCTATTCCTGGTCCTTTTTTTGGGTTAAGATTTTTGTCGATCTCTACGGCGATCTCCATCAGTGTGACTCTTTTAAAATCTTGATTTCGATGATAAGTAGGTGTTGTGTCTATACTAGATTGTATGTCTTGAGGTTGGAAAACTGTTGCCAGGTGTTGGGCAAAAAGTTCTGCTTTTTCACGGTCTTGTCGAACCCAATTCCCTTGATCATTCCTTAGTGGTGGTACTCGAGTTACGGGTCGTTTAAATCTTCTTGTTGCTTTCCACAATGAGTAGTCTTTATGCGTTTCTGGACCCAGCCCGCTCAGGTAGTTGTCAAAGCATTCCTGTTTGTAACTCTTTATTAGCTTATTGACATTGTTACTTACTCGATTGAAAACTGTCTTATCAGCTGGGTTTCTGGTAAGATGCCATATTCTCCTTGCCTTTCTTGATTTGTTCTCTGATTTCGGAAGTGTATTTAATTTCACAAACCGCTTTGTCTTTTGACTCAGGAGTAGCTGAACTAGCTGCCATTCGGATGTGTTCAATGAAGTTGCTTGTTTGCTGTTCCAAGTCTTCATTACTTCTAAGACTCACTTTTAGGTTGACTAACTCTTCCAGATTTTTTCTAAAGAGATTCCAGTCCGTATACTTATTTGTGAGGTTCTGCTTTTTCTTATACTTGATTACTGTTGCGCTTATTGACATCAGTACTGGTGTGTGATCAGATGTTAGGTCATTAATCCCCTCCGGTTGAATATATCTGGAAGAGATACCTTTTATGATGAAAAAATCAAGCAGATCTGGAATCTTTCCTGGATCTGTAGGCCAGTAAGTTGGTCCCCGTGAGGACAGATAATCATACTTGTTTTCGTTAATGGCACTTAGAAGTTCATTTCTTTTTCCGGGTGAAATTAGTCTGGAACCCCATGCTGTATGCCAATGATAAATCTTGGACCAAATTTATTAAAGACGTTGTTAAATTGCGATTTCGTTGGTGTATATCTTGGGGGACAGTATGCTGCCGCAATATTTAGATCCGCACCATTATATTCGATTGAAATGGCAGTTGCTTGCATGTAATGCTCAGGAATGTCTTCTTGTTGATAGTGTTTAATATTATTTTTAATTATTACAGCTGATCCACCCCTAGCTCTTTCACTTGGATGGGTTGTCCAATAGGTATTGAATCCTTTTACTTTGATATAACTTTTATTACAGAAGTGTGTTTCGGAAATCAGTGCAATGTCTATGTTGTTTGTATGGAGAAATATTTCCAGTTCATGGGCTCTTTGATTGAGCCCATTTGCGTTCCAAGTTATAATGCGAAGGAACGAGTTACTCATTTTTGTTTTTTATTGACTTTTTTGCTTGGGGGTTTGAAATTATTTTCAAGTTTTTCCACTCTTTCTGCTAACTGACCAAGTGTCTGTTGAATCTGGCTGAGCATTTTAACGATATCATTGTTGTTAGGCTCGTTATTTACTTTGATGTGTTTGTTGTTTTGGTTTAGTTTATCAACGGATATTTGGCTGACTTTCGCATAGGATAATCCAACTGTGGATGGTGTGATTGTTGTTTGTGGCTTAGCTAATTTGGTTTGTACTCGTTGTACCACATTTGTTTTATTCTTCTGTTGACTTTCAATTTTGTTTTGATATACTGGACATCCTTTATAATTTGCAGCATGCCCTTTTTGTTGACAAAGAGCGCATTGAGGTGCGCTACCCGGTTGCTTTTTGCATTGTTTCGTGTGATGACTTCCGGCACATTTAACGCATTTGGCTTGACGATGGCAGAAGCTGTTGGTATGTCCGAGTTGTTGACAGTTCGTGCATTGAGGAATACCCTTTGCCTTTTTAGGTGGCTCAATTTTAACTATGCAATGAGCCAGATCCTTGATACTGAACACTTCTTTGTTGTTATCTTTTTGCTTTAAATCGATGTAAAAGAGAGGAAAAGTTTTCCTAACTTTTACACCATCATTATTGATCATTTTGAATATATTAGTAATACATGCGACTTCATGTCCCATTTTTTCTAAGTCTTCCTTAATTTCATCGTGACTGATTGTGGATGGCAGGCCTCTGATGACGAATCTATACCATTTTCCACTCTTGAGCTGAAAGGTGTGATATTCGATATTTTGTAATTGTTTGCTGGAGTCCTCTGTAAGTTCTTCCAGTAATTTTTTGACATTTCTGTAGTCGTTTTCGTTTTGAACAGTAATTTTAATATCACTATTTGAAAGCGCTTTAAATTTAGTTGTTTCTTTAGTACTTTTCAATACATTTTGACGAAAGAGTTGAAAGTTGCTGATGTTGCTCACGTTTATCGGTGGTGGCAATGGTATTTTTGGGTTTTTCTGTTCAGTGTTATTATTATTACTTTGATTATCATTTTTTGGTGGCGTCTTTGTTATTGTGCACCTACGTTTCTTGTTCTCATTCTTGTTATCTAGATTGGGAAATTCCCTTTCTAGTTCTTCCTCATCTGTGTAGTATTCCTCTTGATTCGGGTTATTAACTATATTAGTTTGTCGAGGAGCTGGAAATTGTCGCAGCAACCAGTTCGGATTGTTTGATTGACTATGTTGGCTAGATGTTGGCTGGATTTGACTGGAGGGCAGACTATTAAATCTTGTCTCGAGTTCAGTTATTTTTTTATTCAAATCATTAATGATTTTTTGTTGACCGCTGCATGTGTTAAGCAGGTCATCGTATGTTGCCATAGCGGTAAATATTTTATTGTTACTACAATTTTACATTCACACAACCACACGCATTACATACAATACACCTTACACAGCACTTGTATTAATTAGGTTTATAATTTGTGAAATAATTTTTATGTAACCACTTTTTGGTTATTGTTTATTTTTTTTCATTTCTTTTATAAAAATAGGTCATAAAATAAATGTCCATACAGCAGTAAATAATCTTAATTGATTAATTAACAGCTTTTCTGTCCATTTATTTTATTTTATATTTTTGTGTTTTTTTTTTTTTATTTATAGAACCGTATTAAAATATATATAGAACGCAACGAAAAATACGTCCATACACTTCAACAGTTAAATTAATACATACTGAATTCAAATGAACTATTTAGATTAGGTACACTTTGATTTATTCTACTATTGAACACTGATATGTTTTCACTTTCAATATTTTCAGGGATTGAACTAAGGCTTTTAAATATTCTTCTAAAATTTTTTGGGTATGGGAAATATGATACTTTTTTTTATTTTTTTAGGACTTGACATTTAGGAATAAAAAGAAATTAATTCAATATTTGACTTTCATGAATGCCAGGCAAAGGTATTTCCTTTTGTTGATTTAAAATTATCTTAAATAACTGATGTTCCTTCAGTGTAAGGTTTGATGTTCCTTCCGTGTAAGGATTGATGTCCTTGTATGCTGGATAGGCGTCTATGAGTTGAAACTCTCCGGTCCAAAGGTTGTTAATGCTATTGATGTCCTCCCAATATTGAAGTTATTCACGATATACCGTCGTAATTTCACTTCACAACTCCCTTATTTTATTCACTACTTGGGATAAAATTATATTTTCACTGTTAACTGTTTATTTTATGGTAAACCGCCACTTGTTTTTCAGAGAACAATGATATTAATTCGAAAAAATTTTAAATTACGGTAAACCGCCGTTTTTTTTAGTAAAATTTTGTCAAATAAAAATATTTTGAAAAAAAAATTTTTTTTTTTATTTTTTTTTTTATTTTTTTTTTTATTTTTCCCGAATGAAGGATAAAGAAGGACCGTTTGCCTATTCTACCGACTGCGCCAAATAAATTTAGGACAAGAATTTAAAATTAAAAAAAAATATTTATTTGTCAAAACTTGTTCTAACTTTATTAAATTGATTATAAAAATGGAATATTCTTAATTCTATTTGATTCTTATTTATATACTTTTAATTTTACAGAATTGGCAAAAAATGAATTTACAATTGAATATTGGAAATTATAAAAAAGAATAAATGCTGATCTAGCGTCTAGCACATTTTGAAATAATTCTTGTGAAAAATGTATTTAATAATTTAATTTTGAAATTGAATATTTTAATAAATGCTGACCTAATGTCTAGCTTTTGTAAAATACTTTAATTTGAAGAAAGTTAGGTCACTAAGTTTTTAGAAGGTTTTTACGATGTACTTAATGTATGTTCAGGTTTCGTAACTCGCGCAAGTTCATTATCTAAATGATTCCAAGTGGGAAGCAGGTAGAATCACTAAGCGGATTGGACACGTTTTATACGACGTACTATTGGACAATGGAAGATTAATTAGATCTTATGCAAACCAACTTCGCGTCAACTACTGTGAACAAATATCAGACAATGCAAAGGAATTTGACACGATATGGAATTCATTCATTGATATCGATTCAACCACCCATGTTCTGCATTTCATTTTTTGTGAAATGGATTGGTGAAAACGAGAATCGGTGTTCTGTAATTCGATAGGAATGAAAAACGAAAATTTTGTGAATTGAAATTTCGAAAATGAAATTTTGGTGTTCTCAAATTCGTTTTACTCGAAATGTAATCGAAATGAATTCACTGTTAGTTGGCGCATTCGATTTGTCTCGTAAGATTTGTTTTCTAATTCTTTCTTTTCCATTTTGTTCTCTTTTTTCATTTTCCATTGCAATTACAAAATTTTCACAATATTTTTGTATGTAAATTGAATAAAAAGACAATCAGCTGACACTTTTGACGTTTCGAAAATGGATTTGAAGTGATTTCGAAAAAAATGAAATTGAATGAAATCGAGTGAAATTGAGAACACCAATTTACATTTCGAGTGAATTTGAAATTCATATCGATTTCATTTTTATGTGAATTGCAGAACATGGGTGAACATCAGATACTTTATCCAATAATGAACTAGCTAGAAATACTAATTCTCTAACACCAAATTCTGTTCAAGTTTTGGATTCTCCAGTTATTACAAATGATGAAAATCAAGAGCATTCACAAATTATGTCATCAATTGCACCAACTGAGGTTCATAGGACTTCAGATCAAGCAGTGCGCCGATCAACACGTGTAAGCAGACCACCAGTGAGATATGGGACTTGGTCTCACATTAACCGACATGAATCTTTAAAAAAAAGAAAGGTGTTGTAATGGAACCTTAACAAATGATTCATGTGTGACGTCAGTCACTACTTAGATATCAAATTAAAAAAATAAAATTTAATTGTTTAAGCAAGCCTTGATATAGAAATATCCTTAGAGATATTATACTGTTTTTCTCACGCACTTGTTTTTATTCCTTCATAAAATAAATACTTTTTAATGTTAACTATTTGGAATTTGGTTTATTTTATCATTTAACCTAAAGGTGCGTTTCCAGCAAGCGAACAAACAGCGCGCGGATGCGGCGCGTGCTGTTTGCGCGTTTGGTGGAAACAGAGCGCAGTTGCGTCGCGTTCTATTCGCGCCGCTCCTTTCCACCAAAAAACTTTGTCGCGTACAGTTCGCGGCTACGTCACGCACATGAACGTTTGGTGGAAACGGGTGAAGTTTCTGCTTCCTGTTGAAACAACATGTACGCGTGTTCGTCGATGATTTTCACAATTCAAAGATAGTGTGATGGGATAGGAATTTTATTTGAAGGCAGGAACGATGATTTTTAATAAAAAAATTTTAAAGAGGAAATATTTGTTATTTATTATTATTATGTAAATGTCAGAGATACTTTATTATTTAAAATAAAAGATTTCAAATTTCCATTAAATGAATTATTATCGTACCGAAAAATATATGGAAAAAAATTTGAAATTTCTATTTTGGAAATATTGTTTACCTGGAATATCGGTTTTCAAAATTATTTCCAAAAACGAAAATCAAAACATCTGAATACGTATATGGTATATCGAGAATTTTAGATTTTAGATATTTAAATGTATTCTGAAGAAGAAAAAGAAATTTGCGCTGCTTGGTTGATTATTTTCTCTGAAGATAATAAACGAAAGTCATCACGATGTTGGGTCAGACTCTATTTAAGATCCAGAGAAAGGGAAACGTTACTGAATAATTTGAAAATTGATAAATTAAGTGGGTTTCGGAATTTTCAAGAATTTTATCAGCAGATTTTGAATTTTTCGCCCAAAGAATTGGACCAAAAATTTAATTACCATAATTTAAGAACATTAGCCTCCGACCACTCCATTTTATTTTTTTGTTTTCAAGAACTAGAACTCGAAATTAAATATCACGATCGCTATGGAAACTATACAACTTTGAGTAATTGATGACACGATTGTAATAAGGGTTGAAAACTACACTTGTCAATCAAAAGACAGAAAAAAATAAACATAAGTATCCCTTTCGATAATTTCCATATGAACACCATATAAATAGGTGCCCGTTCCAATTACCAAAAAACCGAATCCCATTATATCAAGCAATTGTAAAAGATTTTGTCTGGAAATTTTTTTTGCACGCACTATTTTATTACAATGCAATAAATTGCAACCAAATTACATATGAAAAAAAATTTGTATGAAAATATTTCCCAAATCCTAGGAAAAACCCACAATAAAATTTATTTCTATACTTTCCTCATTAAAACCGAAAATTTTTTAGGTAATTAGCCTTCCAAAAATAGAAAGATTTGCCAGAATTGAAAAAAAAGAATTGTTTTATATCTCTAATACCAAAGACATATTAGCAGCGATAATTTCAATTATCTCACGATTCTCAGTTAAAATTCGATAACGGACCAGATTTTCTCAATTATTGAGGATATTTAACGTAGAATTTCGATCTCAGGTATTGAATAATTGAGAACCTTTCGTTCTCTGAGTATGAAAAGCTTTAAAGCTTTCGCTTTTAAATCTGGTAATACCGCTCATATTTAAAGCTATAAACCGGGAAAAAGCGCAAATAAGAAAAAGACACATTATAAAATCACAGATTTGAATTTGGCGGTTCTAATTTTTTGTATTTTGAAGGAAATGGTTCTTTTTTTTAAAAAATATCATATTTTTAAATTTTTTCTTTAAGATTTTAAATGTTTGCATATTCATAAATAATTTTTTTTTATTTCCAAAATTTCCTAACCAAAGAAAGATTTTATAGAAAGCTTTGAGAAATGTCAAAGAATAATTGAGAATGAATTTTAATCCAGAAAAACAGAATGTGTCGCATGATCTGGATTAAAAATAATCGACTGCGTTAAATCGTGTAGTATGTCTAGGGCATAAAGTTATTAAAACAAATTAAAAAAATAACTTGAAAATGTGATCCTTTTTAATACATATTTTCAAATTTGCGAAAATTCCAATAATTCATAATTTAGTATATAAATTCATAGAAATTCGAATCATACATTTTGAATATTTGAAATTTAGAATTTTAGAAAAAAATGAAATTTTAATTAAACTAATTAATGAACATTTTAAATTCTTATCCAAAAAATAAGTATTATATCGAAGACCATGTACAAAAAAATTCATTATTTCCAAAAAAAAAAAAGATTTTGAAACACGAAAAACATTTTTGCTTCCCATCGGTGACGGGAAGCACAAAAACGCAAAAAAAAACACGAGAGCAAACTTCGAAGCAAAAGTTTTAGGCTTCCACCAAGCGTGCAGCTTCGCGTACAGTTCGCGAAGCTCGTTTTGCTTCCACGCGCAGACTTTTTTTGGTGGGGACGGTGAGGCGAACATTTTCACGTTACACGCACAAAATTTGCGCGTTCAGAAAATGTGCGCTGCCTTTTTGGTGGAAATGTGCGGCGCGAACAGAATACGGGCTGCGCGTTAACAGTGAGAATGAGTTTAAACGCAAAAATGTTTAGAAAAATGTGTAATTTTTTTCACGAGCTTTCAGTTGGTGAGTTTCAAAAATTCTGTTAAAAATGAATTCGAAAAAGGGAAGCGAAGAATAAAAAAATCATTTAATTAATTACAAAAATATTGACTTTGCAAATGATATAAAAATATTTAAATTTAAACATAAAAATATTTAAACATAATATTTAAATATAATATTTAAATATAAAAATATTTAAATTTGACAAATTTCATTTGTCAAAATAAGTTCAGCACCTACAAATTTCTCAATTAGCACATGACCGAACATTTTGCTTGCGGAATCGCATCAAATACAAAAATGTACACTACTGTTAGTTTTTTATATTTTTTAGAAAATCCATTGAAATTTTCCATGAAACAAATATTTATTTGGCATGGAAACAAATACTTATTTGTTATAGCGGGACGTATTTAAATCATTTAAAAATATGCTATTTTACTAACATGAAATGTCCACACTTGTTGTATATGCCTATATATAAACTAACGAATTTATTAATTTTATATAGATAAATTACTTTCTCGTAAAAAAGGAGACAGAGAAGCGTATTGCTTGAAAGCTGTTTTTTAAAATGATTGTTTTCGCCGCACCAAATGTACTTAGGGACTCATCAGCTGAACTCATACATTTGTTTGTTCAGGAACGGAATCATTTTACTATTTTAAGCATACACTAGAAGGATAAATCATTTATCATTATATTCAAATCGAAATCACACTAAGATCTACGACTTTTAGTCTAATGAAAAGTTTTCATTAGATTAAATCAAGCGTAGGCATTTACTCGTTTTTACGATATCTAGACTGGGTTCCGTTCACTCGATCACACCGGTGTAAAAAAAAGTCGGTGTAAGTTAATGTCAAAAAAGCGGGTTCGAAAAATGTAAGTTGTTTGCGAGTGAACGATCGTAGTCGTAGTCGCACTCAATTAGTGTCATTTCGAAATCTCAATTTTTGAAAATGCGCATTTATAGGTTAATTAATGTACTGTAATTATTAAAATTACTTTCATGAAATCCATTTATTTTTACGATTTAATTTAGTGATAAATATTTATATAAAAAACATATTTTATGGTTTCACTTTTTTTTTAAAAATATATTTAAATTTTTTTCGAATATAATTCAAAGAATTGAATATAAACTTATTACTAAAACTAAAACTTTTCTATAAAGTTGCCAAATAATTAAAAAAAATACTGAATTCATAAAAATTTGTTTTGAATTCAAAATCAAACTGACGAAATAGAAATGACAATTAACAACTACACCCTATGACATTGGTTGAAAAAAGTTACTTTTTTTACACCGGTGTTAATGAGTGAACGCCAGAGTGTCAGTGTCATGACGTCATCGTAGTCAGAAAAAGTTGACCAGTGAACGCATAAGTGTAACTTTCAGTCGCTTATAGTTACATTTAGTTGGTGAGTGAACGCAGCCCTGAAGCAGCGATTTTAGACCGGACTGTCAAATTTTGGAGGGGAAAAAATTGCATTTTTTTTTATTTATAATTTTTAGTGCGTGTCGGATTCCAAACCAAATTCTTTTGAATTAAATAATGAAAGTTAATAAATTTCCTATATAAAGTGTTTAATTTCTCTGTGTAATAACAAACAACATCCAAAAATTCGTGGAACTTTCTTTCACAACTAAGTTTGACATATCTTTTATTAAAATGGGCGAATTTTCATTATTTTTATAGTATTTGTTTCATTATATTTAATCAAACAGAATTTATGTTAATTCATAATTTAGAAAAAAAATTGTTTTTTTGAATCTAGTTTGAATCTAGGCCGTAGCGCGAAACCCCACCTTTTTTTTATTAAAATTAAATCGAAAACTATCAGTGACAGTCACTTTTTTTGGTCAAAAGAGGGGCAAATCTAAAAATTTGTCCAAGTTTTTGAAAATTCAGCATTTTCAGTTTTAAATGTTTTTTTTTTGGTTTTAAAGTTTCAAAAAAATGACGATCTACGTATGAAATGGGTTTCTGCTATTGGTTTACGCAGGGAAAAAAATATATAGGCACATATATGTTCATATTATTTTTTAATAATTTAATTTTGTTTGTTTAAAAGAAGCTTGATTTTTGGAACAAATAACGCAAAATTTTTTTTGCAATTCGGATGTTCCAGAATGCACGAGCTTTTAGCCCATTTACAATGTCGCCCCTCCGAATTCATATTTTTAACGCCACCACTACGCCGGACGCATAAGCAATAAAAATGCAAGTGTTTTTCAAAAGTTCTTCAATTTCCCATGCGAAAGGCCCATCCATATTTTTCATAATCTAAGGATTAAGTAATTAAAAATGATTCCGTTCCTGAGCAAACAAATGTAGGAGCTCAGCTGATGAGTCCCGATGTACATTTGGTGCGGCGAAATAAATCATTTTAAAAAAAAACTTTCAAGCAATACGCTTCTCTGTCTCCTTTTTTACGAGAAAGTAATTTATACATATAAAATTAATAAATTCGTTAGTTTATATATATATATATAACGTGTGATTCAAACCTTACTTTTTTTTCAATAGGGTTTTTTTTGACAGATCACGCGTGACTAGTGTCATTCTGATTTGTCATTTTTTTCAGTATTGTATGGCAATTCATCATGTCAAGACTTACATCTGAGCAACGTTTCCGTATGGGCGCTTGAACGCATCGAAGAAAATCCGGAATTTTCAAGCCAAATTTTGTTCAGTGATGAGGCTCATTTCTGGCTTATTGGCTACGTTAATAAGCAAAATTGCCGTATTTGGGATGATGAGCATCCACAAGAATTTCAAGAGCTACCATTACATCCATCGGTCCGTATTTCTTCAAAAATGCGGCCGGCGGCCGCGTTACCGTCAATGGTGAGCGCTATCGTGCCACGATACCGGACTTTTCGGTACCTGAAATTCAAGCCCGTGGTCTCGACAATATTTGGTGTCAACAAGACGGTGCTACGAGCCATACAGCCCGTGTTACAATGGATTTATTGCAAAATCATTTCGGTGAGCAATTAATTTCACGTTTTGGCCCAGTGAATTGGCCACCAAGATCGTGCGATATCACACCTTTGGACTTTTTTCTTTGGGGCTATGTAAAGTCAAAAGTCTTTGCCGATAAACCAGTGACAATTGAAGCATTGGAAGCGAACATTATACGTGTCATTCATGAGATTCCGGTCGAAATGCTTGAGAGAGTGATCGAAAATTGGACCGCCAGACTGGCCGAGCTGAAACGTAGTGCCGGCCAACATTTGAAGGAAATTATTTTCAAACATTAATTGCCATACTATGTGCTTAAAGTTGATAATAAAGATTTGATATTTGCATTCAATTCTAAGTGTTTTATTTTTATTAAAAAAAAAGTAAAGAATGAATCACGCTATATAACAAGTGTGGACATTTCATGTTAATAAAATAGCATATTTTAAGTGACTACTGTAAGTAGTGTTTTTTCATTTGTATGCACTAAAATTTTTCTCATTGCGGAATCCGGTCCCTGGTAATAGTTCTGTCTTTTCGTATATTGTATACGGTCCTTGAAAAAATATTTTAAACTAAACTGGCCCTTTATCAAAAGTATTTGCACATCCCTGCTCAAAATTATCGAATATATATTATAAAGTTGGAACAGACCCCAAGGAAGTTTGTATGAAATGTTTTTATGAATTGTTTTTTTAATATTAATTTTTAAGAAATGTTTTTGGGTTTAGAAAAACAAAGTTATATATGAAATTTTATTAATTTTAATTTTTGTTTTAAATAAAAATATGGTTTTGCATAAAAACCATTTTGTTTGAATTTAATTTTGAATATGGCCAATTGTCATTATAGAACTAATGTCTTTTAATTTAATACGGGACAATTTTTTGATTTTAAAATATACTTTTTTGGGACGAATTTTTTTTTTTGCCAAAATGATAATTGACCATAAAAATTGGTAGGGCTCATACGTGCGAGGTAAATTTGAATTACGCTATCTCACTCACACTGTTAGTAAATTTTGCATGCCTCGGTGATGTAAATTGGGCATAACTCACAAATGACCAATTCATTTTGTTTCACATGAGAAGTATATTTGAAACACACTCTGTGTGCATGAATGAAAGAAAGATTACGCTTCCCATGTTTGAAATTCGTTTTTGTACCATATTTAGAAAATGCAAAACACGAAGTGCGAAACAACTTACGTGCTGACGCACCAGCTTGGACTGGAAAATTTGAACTCATTTATCAAAAGAAAAATGATAGATTTCATTAGCATCGTGTTTCATTACTATAACTTTCTTAACACAGTTCAAACTCGATTGACAGCAATTTGATTGTTAAAATTTCAGGGAAGTTTGTTTTGGTAGTAATTTACAAAATTTCTGACTGAGATAGAGCGAAATAAGCGATGTTGATTATTCGCTCAATTTCATTGAAAAATTTGGGGTATCTCCGCCACTTAGATTTCCCCTGCCTTTCGCAGGGGAAATTGAAGCACTTTTGGAATGCACTTGCATTTTTATTGCTTATGTGTGCGACGTAGTGGTGGCGTTAAAAACATGAATTCGGAGGGACAACATTGCAAATGAGCCAAAAGCTCATGCATTCTGGAACATCCGAATTGCAAAAGAATGTTTGTGTTTGATTGCTAAAAAAATCAAGTTTTCTTAAACATACAAAATTAATATTATTAATTAATAATTATAAGCATGTGTGTGCCTATATATTTCCTTTCCTGCATAAACCAATAGCCGAAAGCCATTTCATACGTAGATCCTCATTTTTTGGAAACTTTAAAACCAAAAAAAAAACATTTAAAACTGAAAATGCTGAATTTTCAAAAATTTCGACGAATTTTGAGAATTGCCCCCATTTTAACCAAAAAATGACTGTCACTGGTAGATTTCGTTAAAATCAAAATAAAAAAAAAGTGGGATCTGACGTTGCGGCGTGGATTAAAAGAAAACGAATTTTTTACTAATTTATGAATATAACAACATAAACAACAACTTTAACACTAAACTCAAAGACATCAAAAAAGATAACAACCTATTTAAAAACATACATAAACTAAAATCTAAAAAATCAAACTTAAACATAACAAAGTTACTCATAAACAATAAGATAACTCATGACATACCAACTATAAACAACGCAATAGCCTTAAATTTTCTAAAATCACACACACAAAACGAGACACTGGGGACAGTAGAGCACACCAACTTCATTAATAATGAAACAAACTTCTTCATAAACTCACAAAGGAACTTTAAACTGACTAACTTTGACATAAGCAACCCTGCAGACAAATGCACGATGTTCAAGGATATTTTCACTACCGAAAGGGAACTAACACACATCATAAAATCGCTAAACAACAAAAAATCTTGTGGCTTCGATGGCATCTCGAACATGGTCATAAAGAAACTACCTCCACAAATTCTTAGGATATGGGTAGTTATCTTCAATAACTGCCTAAACATTGCCTACTTTCCTGCAGCGTGGAAAACCGCAAAAATCATCCCGCTCAGGAAGCCTAAGAAAAATGACCTAGTTCCAACCAGCTATCGTCCGATCTCCCTCTTAAGCTGTCTAAGCAAACTACTTGAACGACTAATACTTACACAATTGACTAACTTTATAGACGATAATGACATTTTACCAACATATCAATTTGGTTTTAGAAAGAGACACTCTACGGCAGATGCATTGACATTACTACATAACAACATAACAACATAACATACAACATGACAAAACATAAAATAACAGTGGCGACGTTGATTGACCTGGAAAAGGCATTCGATTCAGTATGGTTAAATGCCCTCATCTGGAAGCTTAAATCCTTCAATTTTCCTACATATCTCATCCTGTTCATATCAAACTTCCTAAAAAACCGAAATTTCGCAATAGTAAACCAGAATTCTCTCTCAAACATCCTTAATATGCCAGCAGGTGTTCCACAAGGAGCCATAATTTCTCCTACTCTATTTAATTTATTTACAGCTGACGTTCCAACATCACACTCCCCCATCTACAATAGCATAATTCCAAATCCCAATCCCACAAATACCATTAGCTTTGCAGATGATCTAATAGTAATTTCAGCCTCCTGGTCAATCGACCAAGCCACTAAAATGCAAACAGTTGAACTACAAAAACTACACGTTTACTCAACTAAATGGAAACTTAGAGTAAATACAGACAAATGTGAGACAATCCACTTTACGGGACCTAACTGTAAATACAACAGAAAACGAAAAAAAGCAAAATTGACTGACGTAAAAATAAATAACATCAACATTAAAACAGTTAACACAGTAAAATACCTAGGTTATCACCTACAACAGAACTTAAATTGCGACGTTCACATAAAATCCACAATAAATAGAGCGAAGGCAGCACATGCTATTCTTTTTCCTTTTATAAACAAGCACAGTCCCCTACAAAAAGATATAAAACTCTTGCTATACAAACAAGTCATCCGACCCACACTAACCTACGCAGCACACATTTGGTCAGACAGAATATCTGAAACCAAATGGCTGAAAATATCGGTGCAAGAAAGAAAGTGGTTAAGAAACTCATTAGGGGTAACCTACAAAAGAAAAAGTACCGAAGAAAAATACAACAATACCGTCTCCAATGCTGAACTATACAAGTTGGCGGACATTACCCCCATCAGAGACTTTGTAAAGAAACTGACAGACAAATACATAGACAGAACAAAGCACCACGAAAACGAACTTATTACAAACTCAATACCGACAGACGAATTTACATTTCAAATTTTTAATAATTTCTTCCATAAACCAATTGGGTGGCAGGCAAAATAAAAAAAAAAAAAAATAAATAAATCAAGGATGACAGTGAAAACTCGTCCCTTCAATCAAGGCTAAGCAATTTAGCCATAATCTTTTTTTTTCTCAAATAAATCTTGTTTTTTATATATTTTATTTTTTTTTTTTTTTCAAGATACTTATATTCACTATTCTAGGTTTAATTCATTGAATTTAAATATATAATCATTTATTCTCTTTAGATAAGTTAAAATTAAGTTTTTCGACGTTTAAGATTTTTAGAATTAAGCAATATTGAATTTTGTCATTTAGATTTAAGGATAATTCTGTACAAATTGGAAAATAAATGAATTTAAAAATGAAAAATGAAAATGAACTAATTTATGAATTAACATAATTTCTATTTGATTACCAATAAGTAAATAAACACCATAAAAACTTTTTTTTATACGGTAAGAACGAAAATTCGCACATTCTAATAAAAAATATGTCAAACTTAGTTGTGAAAGAAAATTCCACGAATTTTTGGATGTTGTTTGTTATTACACCCAGAAATTAAACACTTTATACAGGAAATTTATTAACTTTCATTATTTAATTCAAAAGAATTTGGTTTGGAATGCGAAGCGCACTAAAAATTAGTGGAAATTACCCATTTCTTTGATTTTGCATTAAAGACGATTATACGAATGTCAGTGAAATTTAATACTAATTCTCAACTTTGAAAATTAAAAATGAACGAAAAATGTTCAATGAAAGCAACAAATAGACAGCTCTTCATTAGAACGAATGGAAATTGAAATACTGTTATTAAAACAGCTGATCAACGAAAATATTTTTCATCAAAATCAAAATACGTGGCATATGCATGGTTTTTACCTGAAATGTATTTATTCAGCTATTTCCTTTTTTTTAATGAAATAATCTTTGAAGTAGGTTAATTTTCCGGTGTAAAATTAGCTGTCTTTTTCATTCGGGTCAGGAAAAAGGTTTGCTTTATAACACTTAAAAAGAACAACATAAAGCATATATTTGTGATCTGCATAAATTTTAAATATATAACATTGCAAAAGATAGCGCGCCATAGTTTTTCATATATATATATATAAAAGTTGGTACTGTACTATCAGAACTCATGTGATAAATTTGTGAAAAAAAGTATTTTTAATCATTCAATAAAGATATTTGAGAAATTGCTTGTTTTTATTTTAATTTACCCTTAATTTATTTTAAAAACGAAAAAAAGTATCTTAATTGAATTTTTTCTTTACCACATCGTCTTTTTCAAAGTTTGATCAGAGGTTCGTATTTGGTTCCTCGACTCGATCTTGATTACTGTTATGAAATACCAAATTTCTATTTCGACGGACTTTAAAGGCTTTTTGCCGATCCGATCAATCGAGTCGAGAAACCCAACACGGGCCCTTACCCGGAAAACCGCGGCTACATCTCCTTCATTCTAATGATCGTGCTATATTGTGGACGGTACGAAGTCTCATGGGTAAATGGTTGGTCGCATTCCCAGCTTTTAAATTTGCGACGCAATTCTTTAATTAAGTTCGTTTTAAAAAAAAATATGAGAAAAATGTATTTCCAAGAAAAACAGAAACATAACTTCGGCCTTAGGTGAATAAAAAAACATCTTCTGTGTTTTGTTAATGTTAATGTTTTTGGTTAATCAAGTTTCTAATATAATATATAAATTACTACAATGTTGAAAAAAGGGACAAAAAGATTGTCACCACTTCCAGAAAAAATTTTCAGCTAAGAACAGATACACTAAAATAAGTAGCTACACATGTAAAGGTAAGGCCACACACAGCAACTTTTGCATCAGGGTTTTTTTGGTTGCAGCTGCAAAAGTTGCGAGTCTTCTTCACACATGTAGGTAAAAGTGGCGCGCAATTTGAAGTTTTTATGCTGCTGCAACCTAAAATGCTGCATCTTTTAAAAAAAAAGTTGCAGAAGTGTTCACACATAGCATGCAGCCTTTATCGCTTGCAACTTGCTCGCAGTTTTTTCGTGGATGTATGTGTTAAAAATTTGACGTCTTCTTTTAATATTAACATTTAATTAATGCAATAAAACAGCCGATTTTTTGATGCCCTATGGTAGAAATAGGACGGAAAAACAGTCAAATCTAACAGTATTTCAAGGTTTTTCTTCAAAACTTTGTTTGACTTTTTCAAAATTTCCTCTAATTTGCAGGTAACCTAGACCCTAATAGGATAAATCCAATCTGCAAATTTTATTTAAATCAGTATGTTAGTTTTTAAAGTACATCAAAAAAACTTTATACCCAAACTTATTTTCTTATAGGACTATTTCTTTCTCCACTATCCTTGGACCGATTTTGCTGAAATTTAACATGGTATCGTCTATTTTCCAGTTAAATGCACAAAACCATATAAAAAAAATGAGCAAAGCAAACCATAGTAGTGAATTTACATTTTCTCTATATCGGCCGGACCACTACGGAACTTTCCCGATAATGTCATCAAATATTCATTTCAGTTCTCCTATTCTAAATGTACATTCCAAGTTTCATGAAAATGTGACTAGTATTGGCCGAATTATTAAGGTTTTTTTATTTTGCATTCCCGTAACCCCCACAGAGGGGAGTCGCATTCTATCTTCTCAGTTGGCCTATCCAAAATGTATACACTAAGTTTTAAGAAAATTCGCCCATTATTGAGTGAATTATTGAAGCTTTTCTATTTCAGCCCACCACAATCCCTCATCGAGGGGAAGACATATTTTATTTTTTCAGCTGGTCCATCCCAAACGTACTTTGGAAGTTTCATTACAATCCGACTATTATTAACCGAATTAGGGAAGTTTCCATATTTCCGCCACAACATTTTTTTAAAAAAGTTTTGCGCATTAGTGTTGCCAGATGTAAATTCCGTTGAAAAGTTAATATATTCTGATTTCGATCTTAGTACACAAACTGTGCAAACCTCATCAAAATTGGACGAGCAGTTTCGGTTTTACAACAAGTGCAAAAATAGACTATATTTGGACAAAATGGATTTTTAGACAGTGTTTCCATAGTCGAATATGGCCCGAAAACTAATCAGATCTAAGTTAGGATCAAATACATGAACTGTGTAAATTTTATCGAAATTGGCCCAACAGTTTAGTCCGTGCAGACAAAATTTTGTCGTTTTTAGACAAAAAAAGCGTTCCCAAATAGTGTTGCCATATATTAATTTCGCCCAAAATCTAACACCATCTGGCATTTGATGCAACACCAAAATGGTGGAAGTTTCATGGAAATCGGACTATCCATTCAGATTTTATTAACGATTTAAAAAAGCGGACGGACGGACGGACATGGGGCTAATTATTTTTGACAAAACGGATTTTGCACTTATTTTTATCTTCCTAGCCCTTCTAGATCAAAAGTTAGGTTTTCGCACGATTATAGTACTTTCCTATAAACATTCGTTTATCGGGAAAGTAAAAAACGACAAAACTTTCTGGGCACCCTGGTTTTTGATTAATAACTTCCCTCCCCTTTGATCGATTTTGCTGAAATGCAATACCAAACGCAGTTAAGGAATATCCAACTCACATTCTAAATTTCAACAAAATCGCATAACACGATTTCGAGTTATCTTGTCCACAGACGGACGGACGGACGGACATGCATAAATCGATATAACTTTTGATTTCTGACACAACCATACCCTTAAAACCTTTCTACAACGATTATTTCGATGTGTTACAAATGGAGTGACAAAACTAATATACCCTCTGGTAGTACCTTCCATAGGGCATAACAATAACATTGAACTGTCCAAAAACTTGCATGGAACATGCAGCAAAAGTTTAAAACATTTTAATATTTTTTATTGCGTATGCAACTTTGTTTTTTGCTATTCACACGTTGAAACTTTCCAGGTTGCGCGCAATATAAAAATCTAGTTATCCAGCAAAAAAGAATCGCAAATATGTGGGTTGCAATGTTATTCACACTTTGCAGCACTCGAGTTTCGTATCTTTTTATAATGAGTTGCAATAAAAGTTGCTGTGTGTGATCTCTTAGCTTAATAATCAAGTTCTCATTTTTCGTAACTATAAGGCAGGCCTCGTACCATACGATCAAATGGCAAAAATCCCAAATTTTGTTTAAATACAGAATTAAAAATGATAGTCAAATGTGCACCGCAAACACAAACATTCATGCAGAAGCCGTGCAAATTAATTATTTTCTTGGCTAATATACAAATAAATTGTCAATGCACAGGTCACAATTCAACCAGCCATACACAACATTATTCATTCTTCCGATGTATGTTTAAGCTGAAAATTTAGGAGATTAAAAGTAATAAAGGCTTTTACTAACTTCTTATAATGAGGGAAATAAGGAGCTATTAGTACACGAAAGATAAAAATCAAAAATTATCTGTAACCCGAGGAAGTCGCAAAAAAATTTAATTCTGTATTTTGTGTTTTTTTAATACCATTTTTCTAAATTAATGTAAATATTTAATTTTTTTTTTTTTCTTTTAATAATTTTATTTTTTCTTTCAGTGGTATTTTTTAATAAAATTAATTAATAAAATTATTTGCTTGTTGAATTTTGCATTTTTTTATATTTGTAATATTATCAATTCATTATTTTATGCTATATATATATATAATATATATATTTATAACATATATTATTAAATACTTTATTATATATTTCTATATATGTACATATATAAATATACATACAATATATACATATATTGTTTATTCTCTTTTTAATTATCCATTGCATAACGTTGAGTCCATTCGCGTGCATTTCGTATTGCCTCAGCCTCATTAACTTTCCATAATTCGGCAACATCATTTGCCAATGGATCATCCGGATTCGGGGCACTTAATAAGGCTTGAATTGATAATAATACAGTACGTATTTGTAATGCAGGACTCCATTTATCTTTTAATATATCTAAACATATTCTACCTAGACGATCAATATTTGGATGATATATTTTTGTTATGAATCGTACTTTTGGTGCTGACATTGGATAATCTTCTGGTAAAAACAATTCCAATTTGAATAAACCACCTTCGAATGGTGAATCTTCTGGTCCAGTTACAATGACATGAAAATATCTAGCATTTGAATCATCTGGTACAGCACTAATACCTGGAACCGGTTCTTGTAATAAACGCTGTGTTTCTTTGATTATTCGCCTAGGTAAATTCGCCATATTATTTTTCTTGTTTGTAGTTATGTTTCTTTTTCCTTTTTTTTAATTAATAATAAATGTACTTCTAATAACAATATAGTTTACACAAGAAAAATTTATACATATATATATACATATATATATATATGTGTGTATATGTATATATGTATATATGTATATATATATATATATATATATTACTTTATATACAATACTATACTTTTTCGTTCGATTTCTTTTTGTATAGAAATATTTTTCAACCCTTGTAAGCTTTCGTTTCGTTGACTGCTTTCCAAGTAATCTACATAAAAAATAGTGAGAATTATTGCTTGATAAATTTGTATAAAATAAATTTATAAATCCAAAACCTTCTACAACATAAAAAAAAATAATATTCTTCGCCTCTTCATATGGAAACAACGAAAATTTATTACCAAAATGTCTAAATTTCGCTTTGCTGTTTTTAGTTATTCCGAGCTGAAGAAAATTCATTTCTAATAAATTTTTTCTCATATAAAAATCGAGAGTAACAGCAGGAAAGAACTCTTCGGAAAATTAAAGCTTCTTTTTCGCTCGGGCAGACGAAAAAGTGCTTCCCTTTTTTCTGGATATTTAAAATATGCAAACAAATAGAGATAGATTTTTTTCATTTTAAAAAATGAAATCTTGTTTAAAACTTATTTCGAAACTAGCCGTTTTTACTAACTTATTGCTGTACTGAAAGATGTGTCACAAATAATTCTGTGAAGAGAAAAATTTTAATTTTCCTTCCGAATTGAAACTACAGGTGTTGCAATACTACAAATGAAAATTTTTATATATAAGAAAAAAAAAATAGTTTCAAATAGGGATTTTCAAAACAGGTATTTAGATTTTAAAAAAACAGCAGTTTCCGGTTTTTATTTCATATTTCGACTGTGAAATACTGTAGTCAGTCATAATTTTTCTAAAATTAACTAAATAATGTTAAATACAGGTAACCCACGAAGAACACGATTAATTGGTTCCGTGTTCTTTGAAACTGTGTTATTCGAGACTACAAAAAACGGGATTCCGTTTCAAGTGTAAAAATAAAAAATTACATACTAACATATACATTTGTAAGTAATGTGTGTGTTAAGTGTATTTATTTCAATTAAAAGCGAATGGAATTAAGAATTCATAGTATATAATTAAAAAACTTAGCTCTAAACATTCAGCTCTTGAAAATAATTAAAAATATAAGAAATTAAATGAAAAAAATATTAAATCCCAAATTAAAAAAGTAAAAGGTGTTAGCGATAATTCCAAGAAATTTGCTAGAATATTCTTCGTGGTGAGGTCCAAAACCACAGTGTAGACTGAAAAACAGAAAAGAACATCTGAAAATACAAATTTCAAATCAAATACTACATATTTGTATATGAGAGATAAAATCGTATTTTAGCCCCCTTCAAAATCGTCAATATTAAGATGGTCGCCAATAAAAAAAATTGCATCCCGGACATCCCTAATATCACCATTTGTTGAAAAAATGTACGGTGATTCAAAAAATTCGTTTCAATATTTGATTAAGTTCCAATTTGAAAAGATTTTATCTTTAAAAACAACGAAATAACAAAGACAATCTCCGAAATGAAAATAATTCTATCACTGTTTACTTGTATATTTTAAATATCCAGAAAAAAAGGGAAACATTTTTTCATCTGTTCGAAGTATTCTGCCTTGCGAAAGAAAATTTATATATAAAATTTTTTCGTTAATCGAACGACCAATGCTGAAATTAGTTAAAAATTAACTTACTATAGTTTGAAATATCTTATAAAGGAAACGAATTTAAAATCTTGGTAAATACTCCTTCAAAAATGAATAAGTACGAAAAACATTCGTACTCCTTAGAAAAGAAGTAGATACTTCTAACGCACAAGTATTTGGTTCAAAAAACTGTCATGTATTTTTGCACGGCTATAGATTTTTGTGGACGTGCATATGCATTACGTATGTATCGAAATCGAAAGAAAAATTATACAGCAGGGATAGGAAGTTTGAACACCTTTTAAAACAAGGTTAACCATTTATTTTCGAATTATTCTAGATTTTCTATAGCCGAAAATCTATTTCAAGATTTTATTTTTCTACCTCTGCCATAACTGGACTGGTCAACCTTTATCCTGGCAGCAATCTCGACGGACGCGTGAAGTGTCAAAAACGTTAGTGACACTATAAATATTTTTGTGTAGACAAACTCGACGTCGTTCACGACATTTATTATTATTTGATATAATCTCTGCGTGATAAATTAAAAGTTTCCTGAATATTGTGAATTAATAAAAAAACAAAAATACCGCTTTTAAATGGAGTTCTCACAAAATAATTCACATACATCAATTTTAAAATGACATTTCATCAACGCATCAGTAACGTAAAAAGTTGGACACGAATCAACATTAAACCGTCGCGTCTAAACCTAGATTAACACCCGGGAATGAAGGAATATAAAGATTGCGCATGTCGACGATTTTGAATTTTTAATTTCATAGATGCGCAGAAAAAACCAATTTGAAATATGGCAAAGCGTAATCTATATATTTTCATTCATGATTAACACCTCCCATGCAATTCATACACAATTAACTTATATTTGACACTGCAACGCACTATAACATCCGTCGATATTGCCTCCAGGGTTATTCCTTTAAATTACAATTAAAAACCTTTTCGTATATAAATAATTAAGCTTAATAAAACCTAAGCAATACAAATGGAAATTTTTACTTTTTCATTACTTAGTTCTCAAATTTTGATATATTCTGCAATTCACATGAAAATGAATTCGATATGAATTTCAAATTCACTCGAAATGTACATTGGTGTTCTCCATTTCACTCTATTTCATTCAATTTAATTTTTTTCGAAATCACTTCAAATCCATTTTCGAAACGTCAAAAGTATCAGCTGATTGTCATTATTCAATTTACATCAAAAAATATTGTGAAAATTTTGTAATTGCAATGGAAAATGAAAAAAGAGAACAAAATAGAAAAGAAAGAATAAGAAAAAAATCCTAAGAAACAAATCGAATGTGTTAGATCTTTCAATATTTCAAATATTTTTATTTCCTAAGCATTTTTTAGAAAAGAATAATTTGGCGCCTTTATAACGACACCAATAAAATGTATTCAATTGAAAATTTCATTTAAAAATAAATTCGTTTTATGACAAAAATATTAGAAAGATTTTTAATGGCATTTTATTGGGGTAGATTTTAGAAAAACCCTATATTACATTACCGTAATGCACTTTTCTAAGAAATTTTTGATCTCGACTCCGGTTGCTACTAATTACAATTCCGGGCACAATTGATATTTTAAAAATTTTAAACATTTATATCAGACAAAATTTTAAAAATTTTATAAAAAAATATTCAAAAAGTCGAATGGGGTCATTGGGTGAAGAAACCTTAAATTTATTTTAAATGTTTTGCTTAGTTTTGTATCACTTCACATCAATTTCACGGCATCAACTGATAGTGAATTCATTTCGATTACCATTTCGAGTAAAACGAATTTTAGAACGCCAAAATTTCATTTTCGAAATTTCAATTCACAAAATTTTCGTTTTTCATTCCGATCGAATTTCAGAACACCGCTTTTCATTTTCACCATTCCATTTCATAAAAAGTGAAATGCAGAACATGGGATTAATGGCCAGTTTCTCAATGAACGTTTAAATTTAAGATTACTTAACCGAAGTACCCCGATTCGTAGGTTAACCCGAATGCGTTTTACAGTTCATTTTTATTTTTCGTTTACCTAATCTGAAAATAAAAACAAAAAAGAAACCAAATAAAAATTAAATGCTTGAACGAATTATGAAATAAAAGAAGTTAAATAGGAAAATAATTAATAATCGGAAACAATGTAATAAACATGTTTCTTCTATTATAAATGTCGAAATATTTTTGATCCACGTTCATTATAAAATATTAAATTTTATTGTTAATTTGTCGAATGTTGAATTTTAGAACAAATACGTTCTAAATAATAAATAAATAATAATAAAAAACCTGTTTCTAAAATTTTCATTTCAAGGCATTTAAATTCGAATGATTTTTGACATTTATTTTATCGTTTTCTTTTATCTTCTTTTCTTGCATTTGATTGGTTAATCGAAAAAAAGATCGTTTAAACTCTGTAAATCGGTCGATTAGGTTAAACCAAATTTTAATCGGGATACACAGGTTTAACTCGCACTGTAAAACCCATGTATATGTAACTGTTATATAAGTTGCTGTCAAATCGTCTATAACTTTACCAGTGGGTTTGAAATATCGGAAATCTTTAAAAAGTGGCATAAAATTTGAAATTGTGTGTTAATAAAAGGAAAATTGAAGTGAAAATTATTTAATTATTAATTTTTAGTAAATAAAAACAAAAATTAAAAAAAAAAACACAAAATTTCAAACTTTTTTTTCCCCATTTTTGACATTACACAAAACACGGCGAATTGATTTTACAGCAGCGAAATGGAAACAAATTCAGAATAGTAATTTAGGCATTTATGTAAATTGGCTTAAATAATTCTTCGTACGGAAAGTTACAGTTATATAGACTTACGATTTGAGAATTACCCACTAAATATTATAAAGAAACGAGAACCCCTGAGCTAGTGCAACTGACATTTAGCATTTCCAAATCACACAGGTTTTTTGATACTAGAAAGCCTATTTCGCCTGTTCGAATTATACCTACATGCAGATTTAAAATTTTACGTTTGCTTAAACAGTAGTCATTAGAATGAAGGAAATAATTTTGCAAAAGAAATTTACGCTATTTCCAAGATTATTTCGTTAAAACAAAAATTACATAAAACAGGAAATATGGAACAGGAATATGACATATTTTGTTCCTTTATCAGCTGTCTTTTTAACAGCGTTTCAATTTCTATTCTTTACAATGAACTGTCTAATTGTCGCGTTCATTTTGTGTAACGGTCTTTCATACAAAATCAGAAAAAACGGTCAATCTTCACTTACGCCACAATATTCTTCATTTTAGTGCTCGTTCTATAACTTAAGCCTGAGTTTCAACTTCCATTTAAACTAGACCTTGTGAAACTTTTTTTCCTGCTGGAATGCTAAAGATCGCAAAAAGTGACTAACAGACGTGACCACAGAGAGAAGAGAGAATGCTTTGTGGTGTATACATTTTTGTCACCACTGCAGCGCTGCCAAGCGCGACTCCTCTTTAATAGCATTTGTAAAAAAGATTGCAAATACTTGCATTTTTATATCAGCCTTTTTAACAAATGCTATTAATGAGGTGGTGTGTCTAGATGTGAGAAAATCAAAGTTGAAAATTCCTTATTGCATGCTTATTGCTACTATGCGATGTGAATGCCTTGCAAGTCAGGTTCCAGCTTCAACCATAATTAAACTCATGTTAAGCCAAACCTGGAGTGGAATCGTGTAATTCGATTGACAGTAAATCCTATCGAAAATACATTGCAATTCCTATGCTTTTTCGATACGATTTGATCGAAATATAGTTACACGATTCCACCCGTTCATTCAAAATGTTAGGACAACTTTCAAGTTTATTTGCATCAAACATGTTTGAGAATTGTACAACAGAGCGTATATAATCGAAATATCAAATGACATAAAATAAGATAATTCTTTCAATATGAAACGGAACAAAACGACTCGAGTTCGAAACGATTGCAGTTTTTAGACGTCATTTTGGCATTTACCACTCCTTCAAATCAAGAAAAACTTTTTTTGGTTGAAATTCAAAGAAAAATATAACGTAATTCGAAACAATAGAACTCCGGTGGTTTCAACTACGTAAATTGCCACCGTCGACAAAAACAAAATATTTTTAAGTCGAAAACACACATGCATCACCACAAATCTGAACCTATTAACATATCAATCTGGTTCTTCTTACACCCCCTGCAGAAATTACTCAGATTAATAGAGAAAAGTCTATAACAAAAACAGGGTTTCAAAAGAAACGCGAACAAAAAACAACCGGCTAATTTACGCACCTTTATTATTTCAAAAATTAAGTCCTTGTTTCCCGAGAAGTTTCTCCGATACTTTTCAATGCACGTTCTTCGGCTATTTTTTTTCCAAAAAAAAAAAAATACTTTTGCAATCCTATCTCTTTTCTTTCGTTTTTTTCTTCTGCAGTTTAACCAACGTAAAGTCTTTCCGTTTTCTTTCCTTGAAATTTCATCTACTTTACAGGATATAAAAAAAAATTATTTTTGATGAATCCATCAGGCACGAGAATCGTAAAACGAATCTGAGTATCGTACAAATGCCATTTTATGGCTGAAAAAGAATTGGAATATTCATTCCAGCGTACATGCCGGCATCCACGTCCACATTAAGGCCTAAACAGAATGAATAATTCACGACACGTGAAATGTCAAATGGATTTCAAATTTATAGGTTTTCCACTAAACTGGTTTAAAAAAATCTGTAAACCGATTCAAAAAACTAAAATTAAACTTCAAACTTGAGCAATTAATTGTTTTGTGGCAAGATTTTAGAACTACATTTCTTTGTTTCGTCTTATGTTTTCCACAATTATTAAAATGAAATGAAATTAATTAAAACTAAATAAAACAATATGTTTTATTTAAAAAAAAAAAAAAAACAGAAGTGTGTTGTAGAAATGAAACAAGATTTTTTTGAATACAGCGCCAAAGTGGTGGGAGATAGAACTATTGGGTCTTCGATGGGAATAATCCCCGTGAAAACCTTCACAACTTTGCCGAATCCTGTATGACCTCTATATAAAAAGTTCATAAATTTGTATCAACTGCAAGGCCAGTACGGTGGTAGATGGAACTATTTGGTTTTCGACGGAAATAATCCACACTATAACCTCCACAATATCGCTGAACATTGTAATCGTCTAAGTTCTAGGACGTCTAAATAATAAGATATTTTGTAATGCAACGTTTCGTCACAATTCAAAAATTGTTATTGAATACAGCGTCGAAGTGGTGGGGGATAGAACTATTGGATCTTCGACGAAAATAATCCCCATAAAGACCTCCACAACTTTGCCGAGCATATCAACCGTGTACGACCTCTATATAAAAAGTTTAAAAAAAAAAATATTACACACATACACACCATTTGGAACTTCATAAAAGCAAAACAAAATCATGTGGGTTGTGCACACGCGGTAGAAGAGAAACCTTCGGAAAACTAAACAGCCAGAGAATAAGACGAATACAGTATCAGGGGTGGGATAGTTACACAGGGTCTACATTAGCCAATATTTCTGGTATACCAATTGACTTACCAGAATTAAAATACTACCTTTTTTTTTACGTGGGCCAATACTGGTATACCAATTCAGTATCTGACTTGCCGTTGAACCGAGAACAGGAAATAAAAATAGCCAAAATATTGGCTTTAAAGTGTCGAATTCAATTCAGTGGCAATATCTTCCCATGCCCCCTTTTTTTAAATCAATCCTTCTATATTTTTCTTCTTTTTCTCGAACATATTTATCAATTTGATAATTTCACTTCGCAAAAATTTAGTTTCCGTCATTTTATTAAATGCAAATGTCAAAAATTGGTATACCAGAATAATCATACCAGAAAAATTGGTATACTAGCAGGGTCTACACTAGCTTCTTAGCAACCAATTTTGCTGGTATACCAGAAATATTGGCTACTGTAGACCCTGTGTTATAGGGTTTATTTATTAAAATATTGGTACCAAGTTTAAAAGTTATTTTACATTTTATTACTCACATTCTTTGTTTTCAATTTAAACAAATGACACGAGTGGCTTATGTTAACTAAAGTGTGGAATGAATGCTTTAGTTTGGATTAGATCAATATATCTTTGAAATACAGCGTCAATTACTGTTTTCAATCTTGCTGTCGATTTAGTGCGACTACTGCACATTTTAAAATTTAATTTGGTGTTGAGGAACTCAATCAAAGGGAGCGCTGTATCCAATGCAAAATTAACATTAAAATCCCCACTTAAAATCATCGGAATTTTACCGTAATCTTTTTTAAGAATCCGCGATATTTCTGGTGTGTACTTTAGCAAATTCTCGTGGATGAATTCAATAATTGTATTTATTGATTGGTTGGGAGAAATATAAATTGCCACAATTATAATTGATTTATTATGGTCCAATCTGCTTTCACAAGCAGATATTTCACGCACTTTAGAAAGCTGAGCAGACCATGATTCTAGGTATTGTACATTGAGATCTATTTGTGGAGTAACAACACGTCATTTATATTATTATGGTATATTGCAACTCCGACTGCCCTTGTATATTTTCTTTTCTATTGAACAACAATATCAAAATTGGAATGTCTACAAGAGAAATTAGACGCGACCGTCCCAATACCTCTTTTAAAAATGACAGAAACAAAAAAATCCGCACAAAATAAGAAAAGAAAATTAAAATTTTTCATTAGAAAGAATGAAGAAAATTTTTTTGTCATATACACCTAGGCCTGGCTTTGCATCGTTTCATTTTGCGTTTTTTCGATATTGTGCCGTTCCTAAAAATACACCAATTTTCACTCCGCGTCGTAGATTTTTCGAAGTTGCGTCGTTCATTTTTTTGATTTTATTTTTTAAGCTACTAATTTGAATTTTTTCGTTATAAATAATTATTTTACAATTAAAAAATTTAATAATATTAATTTTGTTTTAAAAAAATTATCAAAGTTTCTTTTATTTATGTTTCTCAAATTAGCAATTTTATTAGTTTTTTTCTTCATACAAAATGTTAATACACTTTGCGTTGTTACAGAATGCGTTGCAAAATTTTGGAACGTATCTACGACGCAAACCGAGACCTAGGTGTATTTTTTCAAATATTTTGAGTGCTAGTTCCTGTATGAATTGTTATTTACATAAATGTTAGAACTGATTGATATTTTGTGCTCGCATACCGTGTATAATATCATACTATCCATCCCCATCCATTTGCCTACGAAACAGCGCACAAAGAAGAGACGAAGATAATAGGAAACGCTGTATTCTGAATTCTATGCATCCGGCGCTCAGAAATCATTAATAGCAAGGCAAAATTTCAGAAAAAATTATTTTTTCTGAAATATGGGCATATTTATCTCAAAAATATTTTTGTATGCAAAATTTTTTTCTTATGAATTCTGATCGACTGGTATATCATCTCGGTAAAAAAGTGTCGCTAAAGAAGTTTTCAATTCAAAAAATTTGAATCGACTACAGCGCTAATACGATGATAAATAGAACTATTTCGTCTTCAAAGGAAATATTCCTCATTATAACCTCCACAATAATGCCGAACATTGTAATCGTCTAGGACGTCCATGTAATAAGATATTTTGTAATGTGTCGTTCCGTCATAGTTTAAAAATTAAAACTTTTCCCACAAAATGTGAAACCAACAAAATGACTGGGTTCCAAACCTTCTGTGGCTTTCTCAACCACGCCTTCTATTGCAGATTTAATCCAATGGGTTGGATCTTCATTTTCAGGTATCGAATTCATTTGAAAATTAATTTCATACCCGGCCAAATTAAACCACCGACCAAAAACTTCGCGTTCACTGGTTATTTCGGACATTATTTTTTTATTTAAAACACATTCGTCCGTACTATTGAAATTTCTTTTAATAAATCACTGATCTTCAGATAATTCGGCCCTTTTATACCAAAATTTCTTGAGCACTTAGCGATTAAAACCACTTATCCCTTTCTCACACCTGCGTTTTGATGATTAGACATTAAAATCCTTTAAACATTGTCCCACACCCACGCGATGTTTTTTCTGATCGCCTTTAAAGACATGTCGATTTGGTGATGATCGCAGTTGTTCCAAATATTTTCTACAATATCCATAAATTTATATGCATTTACCCCGAAAAAATACCTAATTGTCACCAGATGGGAAATTCAGGTAAAATCTTGTAATCTAATACAGCTGGAAATATGTCCATAAACCTGTCTAAAATATCACACGTCCTGTCGGTGAAATATCCCTAAATACCACACCACGCCCTTACGATCAGATATATTCGCCACAAAACATTGTCCCACTCGTCACCCAACTTTGTTTTTGCCAGATGTGTCGACAGCCAAGTTTAAAAACCTTTAGCCGACAGCCATGTTTAAAAACCTTGGGTTGACAGCCCATTTTTTGGGTATGGCAACATTCTTTGTCGACAGCCATTTTTTCCGCAACCCACAAATCAAACGCGGAGCAACAATAAATCACGGCGTCGTCATTGTCAAGAGAGCTAGAGACATTTACAGCGCCCTGGTCCACACAAAATGCTTTAATTCCTCACAAACCACGCCCCTCATTCCTCCACTCCATCATACTGTCTTCCCACTGATCCGCCACGCCCCTCAAACCCACGATAATTTACTCCAAGAAGGCGCCCCATACAAATCATATGGGAATCAGTCCCGGAACTTTATTGGAAACGCCTAGGGCGCAATCGCTAGGATACCTACTGGCGAAACTATAAGGTATTCCACAGAAATAATCCCCATGAAAACCTCCACAACTTTACTGAACATTGTAATCGCGTGTAACTTGAGCATAAAAGGTCCAAAAGCTTCTAATGATCCCAGCGGCAAAGCGGTGCGAGATAGAACTATTTGGTCCTCGACGGTAATAATTCCCATTAAAACCTCCACAACTTTGGTAAACACGTGTGACCTTTATATAAAAAGTTCAAAGCATTCCATTGACTCCAGCGCCAAAGTGGTGAGAGATAGAACCATATGGTCTTCGAAAGAAATAGTCCCCATAAAAACCTGCACAATGTCGCTGAACATTATAATCGTTTGCATTGACTCCAGCGCCAAAGCGGTGAGGGTTAGAACTATATAGTTTTCGACAGAAATAGTCCCTATGAAAACCTCAACAACTTTGCTGAACATTGTAATCGCGTGACTTCTATATAAAAAGTTCGTACATTTTTAATGCCTCCAGCGCCAAAGCGGCGGGAGATGGAACTTTGTGGTGTATGTTAGAATTTCCGGCATACCAATCTTAATAACATTGCCTCAGGTCAGAATCATGTCCGAAGTATATTTCAGATTATAAATGAGGTTTTCCGTAGTGAGATTTCAACCTCCCTTTAGGAAACTCCGGATTGGAGATATTGGGAAGTTTTCCAACGAATGTTTGGCTACAAGCCAAATGGCAATCCAGAGGAATTAGTCGAAAGTTTAGCACGCCCGGGCGAACAAGGACACAAATCCTTTGACAACATCGATTTATGTGAAGATATTTCGGCAGATGTGGAATTATTCCCTTATGAAACCCTCGAATTATCCACTTCCACTCCAAGAACCTCAAAAAGAACAGCAACTGATGAAAACAACAGACAAATTACAAAGAAAAGAAAAAATGATGACGATCTCTTTGCATATTTAAAGGAATCGGACAAAAAAATAGTCGAAAATACTGCACGGGCTGAGGCACAAACGGATCGAATGCTAGGATTGTTTGAAAAATTCGTTAATTCCTACATTGCGAAAAAATAATAATAATCAGCATTTTGAATTAATGTTTAATTTAATTTATAATTAGTAATTTAATACACAAATTTTAAAAATGAAGCAATAGAATGGTCATGTACTTTTTAGAATTTTTCTTAGTTTGTACAATTCTTTTTTTCAATTAACATTTTTTTTTTTACAAAATTTGCATAAGCCATTGGCGTTTACTTTCTCCGGATTCAGCGTCTAGCAGAAATTCAATTTCCGCTTCGCGAACTGCCTCTAACCATTGTGGATTAAATTGACAATTCTCTTCTTCGCACAAGTTATACAATATGCAACAAGCTGTAATAATTTGAATTGTATTTTTAAATGCTGTATCGCACTGTTTTAAAAGGACTCGCCATCTTCATTTCAGCCTTCCAAAGGCATTTTCTATACACATTCTTGAACTTGATAACCTATAATTAAAAATTGACTGTTCTGCTGAGAGGGTGTATCCTGGGAAAGGTTTCAGTAAGTTCGGAGTCAATGGGAAAGCGCCATCTCCGATAATGTGAACTTCTTGTGGAATAAGCTCCTCATTCATGCGTTTGCAAAGACCAGAACTTTGGAATACACCGGCATCATGAACTTTCCCGGGGAAACCACAATTTATGCAAGTAAACCTATCCATGTATATAAAAATGATTATAAAATTTACATTTATAATCAAAATTTGCTCACTTGTATTTGCTGTCCACCACAGCCAATAATATTGTGGAATTCCATCCTTTATAATTATGATATTCACATCCGTCATTAGCTGGTCTTATTATTGGAATGTGTGGAATGATAAAACAAAATTTATTCAATTCATTATTTACTATACTAGCAATTTTGAAAAATTTACCATCAATAGCACCGACGGTATTTGGAAATTTGAATCCTTTTGATAATATCTGAAACTCTATTTCGGTGGTAGGGAATTTTATAGTGGTTGCATAGTATACTTTGCAAATAGCGGGACAAATTTCATGTACAATGTTACAAACAGTCGCCTTCCCAATTCCAAAAGTAATTGCAACAATTACAAAGTCTGAACCAGATTTAAGGTACCACAAGCAAATTGCTATTCTTTTTTCTACTGGGATTGGCTGCCTAATGCATGTGACTTGTTTCTGAACTATTGGTCCTAAATCTGAACATATTTTATTGAAGAGTTTTTTATTTACACGAAATTCTTCAATAAACTTTTTTTCCGGCCAAAGAGGTACATCAAGATCCCAAAACTTCTGATTGTACATATATTTCCACTTTCTCTTAAAAAACTTGCGTCTTCTATTTATTTGCCTTTTGTTATCATTGAGCACCTACGCAACCTTCGCGAATATAAATTTAAATTATGATTTATTTCTTTTAAAATAGAATAAACCATAAATAAAAACACTCCAAATTCTTCATTCGCCATTGTCACATTTACGGTCTTAAAAATGTTTGTGTGTGAACGCTGGTTAGTTTAAAATTCAATACTTTATTATCCAATAAATTCAAAACAATTTCCTTATTAACTAAAGTATAAACTAATTTTCATAAATTTTTTTTTTTTTATCAATCATTGGCCATATATTATAGCTCTGAGATGATTACAGTGCTTGCTGTATTATACTTATATACATATTTCTTAAATTCGGTACAATTCAATAATTTTATATTTTATGAGATATACATAATATTTTATATTTATTTTTTATTGACAGGGAAAGGGTGAGAAAACCTGCCTTTAATGAGTGCTTTTATTTTTCACTACCTTATCCTATTATAAATAACAGAAAGTACGATACAACACAAATAACAGACATGTTAGACATTACTTGACAAGAATATAGATACTTTTCGATCTATCTCCACCAATATTTATCTTTGTTAATAACATATTTTTTACCTCTGTCTGTGATTGTTGTGGAAAATCTTATTAAATTGCTTATACTGTTGATATTTGTTGGGTTATCTACAAGTTTTTTGTTGTTGGCATGCCTGTATAGGTGGTATATATTGGGGATATTGTTATGATCCTGTATATAAAAATTTTTATCCAGGTATGGAAAACTTTCGGGTGGTAGATATCCAGATTTCCTTGCTTTTTCTATATAATTATAATCTGCATAGTATGGAAGATATATGCCATCATTTTCTAAGATTTCCGTGGTTTTACATATATGTTCTCTGATTAGTTTTAAAATGAATACATCAATTCTATGAACTTTCGCGATATTATATATTTTTCTGTTTCGTATATAATGTAAGTTCTGTAGATTTATATATTTGTTTAGAGATACTCTGAGGCATTTGCGTTCAAACACTCTAATTTTTTCCATTTGTGATGGCGCAATATTAAACCATATTGGGCATCCATAAGTTAAAATGGGTCTTATTATAGCTTGATAAAATATGATTTTAATTCGTGTATTTAGATGTTTGGAAGAAAATAAATGTCGTAATTTTTGGAAAATATTATTTGCAGTTTGCAGTTTTGTTTTAATGTGTTCATTAAAGTACAGGTATTGGTCTAGATCAGGCATGTCAAACACGCGGCCCGCCAATATATAGATTGCGGCCCGCCGAGAGTTTTAAAATTTTTTAAATATCAATATTTGACGCTTGAAGCTGGAAAGTTTGAACTTTTTGATTGATGATATCGGACATGCTTTAAAAATAGTCACCAAAATTTTAAATTATATTCGAGCACGTCGACTTAATCATCGTCAATTTGCTTCATTTATGGAAGTTATAGAATGTGAATGCACCGATCTACCATATTATACGGAAGTGTGATTGCTTTCGAGTCATATACTGTTAAAAATTTCTTCAAATTGCTGGACGAAATCATAATTTTCTTCGAAATAAAAAATTATGAATGGGCTGAATTAAAAGATGGACAATGGATAAAGGACCTGGCATTCTCAGTTGATATTACAAGTTATCTTAATCAACTTAATCTTATGCTTGAAGGCAAAAATTATGTTGTTACAACGCTATTTGATAATATTAACGCTTTCAAATTACTACTTTGGCTAAAACAAATAGAAAAAGAAAACTTGTCTTTCTTTCAAAGCTGTCAATATCTATTGATTAAATCACCCAAATTAAATTTTAGGGAATATGCTCACCAAATGAAATTGTTAGAAACGGAGTTCGATCGAAAATTTTTTGATTTTAAAAGCTGTGAATTACAATTTCGTCTTTTTACTTCACCTCTATCTATTGATATTGAAATTGTTGATGAAAACTTACAAATGGAATTAAGTTGGAATTAATTAAGTTGAAATTCCAGAATTTTATACATATTTATCGGTAGATCGGTTTCCTAAAATGTTATCCTTTGCTACGCGTATAATGGCTGAAGCACCTATTTTTGTGAGCAACTATTTTCTTTAATGAAAAATAACAAAAATTCAGACAGGTCAATTTTAACCGATCAACATTTATCATCAATTTTAAAAATTTTGTCAGCTCAATATATTCAACCAAATTTTGATGACTTGCTTTGTGAAAAACGATATGAAATATCTTCTAAAAAGTAATATTAAACTGTATTTCTTATTATAACTTTTATTCTTGTTTTTTTATAAAAAATATAAAATATTTATGCTTTAAGTTTAAAAAATAAAATAAAATATAAAACGACTACAATATAATACATAATACACTGAGCTTGACATTGAGTCTAATAAATACATAATACAAAATATAAACATTCTAAAAGTCTTATTTTATTAATTTTTTGAACAATGAAAACATGCGGCCCCCAAGCTAATACAAAATAAATCATGCGGCCCGTAATATTATACGAGTTTGACATGCCTGGTCTAGATATATGCCTAAGTACCGGAGTACTTTCTTGTTTTCTATGATTTGTTTAAATTACTGACCTCTCTTAATTTTGTTTTAAAGAAAATGTATTATCAGAGTTTGCCACACTTTATTTAACATTTTCATTGAATAAAATCACACACCCAATCTTTGATAATGCAATACATAAAGACTTTGCATATTTTATTTGGATTCATTGAATTGTCGATACGTTAATGAGTATTAAAATTTCAGGAAAATATATCATTCTATATAAAAAATATTTTCAAGCTGGGCAAAACCACTATGAACTTCTATACATATGAATCTAATTGTTTATCAGAACAACTAGTTATGGAAAACATGGCTAAATATTGTCATAACATTTCATTTAGTTCGTAGAACACTTAAAGTATCTACCGGTGTAATGATCCTATTATATAGAAATTATCTCGGTCCATATAAAAAATTAAAAGTTCTGTTGGGCAGATACCTGAAGTTTTGGGCCGATGGAACCCATCTTGTGATTAAACCGTTCTTGGGCTGAAAAACTCCTCATACCAAACTAGAACTCTTTACAATAAGGAGATTAGCAAAAAAATTGTTTGTAATTTATAATTATACACGACGTATAGAAGTTAAAATAGTGTAAAAGTTTTTAGAGGAAGAATTCATTTCAAACCCAAAGAAATAAATATATTGCCAAAAGGTATTCATCATTACCCGTCTGCCTCAAGATATCACTTGTCCAGAAACTGTACCAGAAACTGTATTGTAATATATTTTTCATGGAATCAAACGAATCCCTTCACTCCAACAAATGTTCCCCCCTTATCTATGCAATTATATTTAAAAGAAATATATGGTTCAAATCATAAGGAAAAAAAAGATTTAAAATAGTTGTTTTCGTACCTCTCCCCCTTTTCTCCTTGCCTAGAAACTGTCTACCTAGAAATATTCCGCTGATATCTATTTTTTTCTCCATAATTATATGCACATATTTGAAAGAAACACAGGGTGGCGCAAAATGTTGTGGAGTGAATTATTTATAATTTTTTGTTCAATTTTTTTTTAAATTTTATTTCAGGATTTTGTAACGGGGAATGTGAAATGGAACAATGGATAATGAGCGTTGAAGCCCATTTCCAATTAAATGAATTCGTAAACAAACAGAACTGCAGGATATAGAGTACGGAGAATCCAAGAGCAGTTCATCAACGACAATTACACCCACTTATGTGTACTGTTTGGTGTGCTGTATCGTCTGGCTCAAATTTCTTCGGAAATGAAGACGGTGTTGCAGTTTCCATCAATAGTGCTCAAGCTCGGACGAGGCCAGCTGTGGAGAGCCACCATTGGGATCCAACAAGATGAAACCACAGCGCATACTTAATGGCCCCTAAAGAATTCCGCAACGTGCGTTTCGTTTCACCCTGTGTAGCATCATATTTTTTAACAACAATTTTTTTTTTGCCTTTGAAAACCAGCCATGCTCTTTTGCAGTTTTGTAAAAAAATATTTTTTTTTATCTCTGTTTTGATTGGTCATCAAAAATTTTTCAGGAAATTTTTGGGGGAATATCAGAATAAAAATGGTGTCCCATTTAATAATTTTATTCAAATTATTTTGAAGAGATGGAAATGCGATAAATCACACACACACTCAATTTAGACCGTTGAATACTAATGTAACTTCCGTGGCAAACTGGTCCCATACTGGGATTAGAAATACTAATTCTGTCAAACTTTTCACAAATAATAAATCAAAAATTAATTCAATAAGGCACCCAAATTTAAGTAATTTTAAAATACCCAACACGAGACAATAAACAATTACACCAAAGTAGGAAAAAAAAGTTAAACAAAATTTACAAGAAGTGCAAAAGAGCACGGCCAGTTTTCAAAAGAAAAATGTAACAGAAAGAGGGACAATGAAATTTTTTTAAATTTTTTTTTTTGACGTTACAAATTCTTAAAGCTCTTAATCAAATGCAGTTCATAACTTTAGGATTGTGAACTAGGTTTAAGATGATAATGTGTGAGAGTTAGTTAAAAAATAAACATCAAGTAAATTGGACGTCTTTCGTTTTATTTTAAGAGACTAACTGATGGTGGCTTTAACAGAAACACTACATATTGGTGACGATTAGAAACCGGAAAAAAGGACGTGAAACATCGTGAGAAACAATTGAGTGGAAAAATAAGGACCATAAAGAAATTGAACAGTATTTTCTTTGTCATTTTTTTTTCAAGTAATCTCTTTTAGAAAAAAAAATGGACTCCTCTAGTTACAACAAACCCAGTATTTTTGATCCCCACTCTGATCCATCGTCACAGATCAAAGATGGACAAAATGGCTAAAATCGTTTGAAATATATTTAGTGACTATGGATATTAAGGATGACATTAGAAAAAAAGCATTAGTATTAAATTTAGTTGGAGAAGAAACATTTTTGACAATTTACCTAACAGGGGCACCACATACTTAGAAGCAACACAAGCGTTAAACAACCAAGGAAACACATAATTTTTGAAATCTTTCAATTTAGTGGAGAAAAACAACATGCAGATGAAACAATCAATTAGTATTGAGATTAAGAAGCTGAAGCGCATCGTCTGAATTTGTAGATGCTGAAAAGGAAATCAAAATCCAAATATTGGTTGGAACAACATCTGAAAATGTTGAGAGTTGAGTGGTTAGGCTTAAGCATAAATAAAGCACGACCGTCTCGAATGAGTGTATTATTAAGAATAACCCTGGAGGCAATTTCGACGGGCGCGACGGACGCATCGAACGCGTGTGTGTCAAATAAAAGTTAATTTCATATGAATTGTAATTGTTAATCTCGACGTAGACGCGACGGGCGCGACGGTTCAGACGTTGTAAAGTTGATTCCTATTCAACTTGTTACGTGACGGACTTGTTCAAATGTCATTTTAAAATTTTTGTGTGTGAATTATTTTGTGAAAACCCCATTTAAAAACGGTATTTTTGTTTTTTATTAATTTACAGTACTTAAAAAATTATTTTAAGATTTTATCAAATAATAATAAAAATTACAAATTTCAATAACGGCGCCGAGTTTGCCTACACAAAAATATTTATACCGTCACTAACGTTTTTGACAATTCACGCGTTCGTCGCGTCCGTTGAGATTGCCTCCAGGGTAAAGTAGGGGCCACACCAATCAGTTTTCCATCAGTCGCAACTGATCAGTTTTCTATCAGTTTTCCATCTTTTTTTTTTTATCTAATTAGCGTTCACACCTATCAGTTGCGACTGACAGTTTTTTGTGAGAAGTTTCCATTCATTTTGATTGCAGAGTTCCGAAAGTGATGATGGATAATAAAGAGAGAGCGTGTTTATGCATAATTATTGCATTAAATTCAAAAAATAAAATTAATAGAAGAATGTGGATGAAAGAATGGTTAAAAAAGAAAACGGAATGTGGTCATGTGAATTTAATGAATGAACTTAAAATTAGTGCACCGGAGGAATTCAAAAACTATTTCAGAATGAACAACGGAAATTATGAATTTTTATTGGATTTAGTGACACCTATTATTGAAAAAAAGGATACAAACTACCGAAAAAGTGTAACACCTAATGAACGACTAGCACTGACTTTGCGATTTCTTGCAACCGGAAGGACTTTTGCAGATTTAAAATTTAGCGCATATATAGGACGTTCAACAGTTTCAGTCATCATAGCTGACACATGCGTAGCAATAAATCTAGTTTTGGAGCAATATATAAATGTATATTCAAAAAGACTCTTTTCATATAGTTAAACTCATTTTATTATACATTATATGTATACATAACATAAGTAAATACTTATTATCAGTTGGTATCCTCAAATTCTGAGAACAAATTTGCCAAATCTGAACTATTTGTATCTCCTTGTGTTTCTGGCAATGGTGTCGATACAGGTACATACTCTACATGTAAATCTGATCCTGTAGATTGAGTCTGGGTGCTATAAATAGATCCTAATGATGACCGTGATGAGAGAGATGCCACCGAGTGAAATGGTCCATCTAAAGAATTGCATTCAGTTATTTATTTTTTATTTATTATTTCATTTATTGAGATAATTTACTAGATATGTCATTGTGTGAACTTAAAGCTCCCAATTCGGCTTCAAACAATATGTCATTGATTGCTTTTTCAGCCAACAACTTTTGTTTTGCTGGTAGTTTTCTTAACTTTTGTGCCCATGCTTTTGCCATACATTCCTCGACATCTGCAGTACTACTGTTGCCCAAATATTTCATTTTTTTAGTTATTTTCTATAAGAACTTCGAAGTGTGTTAATTTTCTTTTTTACGTCCTCTTGTGTAGCATTTGGTTTCTCCTTTTTAAATATATTAATCCATTCCATGTAGCCGCTAATTTTTTTTTCGTTTCTCGAATAATCTACACTACTGACATCCCATAACGCCCTATGGGACTTATAACACTCTATAAATTCCAATAGAAATTGGTTTTTGTCCATATTTATTCACGACTGGAGTCTGTTCTCACACGATACGACTGACACGACTGACAACAACATGTTCACACCAATCAGTTTTGCATAATTTTTTTAAAAAACTGATGTGCCCATGAAATTTTTCATGGTTGACTGTCAGTCGTTTGATTTTATGTTCACACCAATCAGTTTTCGATCATTTTCCCAAAAACTGATGGAAAACTGATTGGTGTGGCCCCTACATTACATGTTTATTAAGATTTGTAGATACATTAATGAAGCTGCGTTTACAGTACATATTTTAAACACCCCAACTGATTAAAATAAAATGAAATCAAATTTTGCTTTGATACATATACATATGTCAATTTCGCAATCCTAATTTTGATGAACAAAATTGTTGCTTGATACCAAAGACCGACTTAGTTAAAAAATCTGCAACCATATTACTGGTACCAACAAACAGTAGTTTCACATCTCCAGCTTAGACCTTTTCCCGAATAAAATGATATCTAACTGAAATATGTTTTGACCTATTTTTGTATGCAGTATTTTCAACTAGACATATCGCACTTTGATTGTCACAAAAAATCCTTATAGGTTCTTTAACAGTCCAAAGTTCTTCTTCAAAATGTTTCAGCCATAAACATTCTTGTATTGCTGATGAAAGTGCTATGTATTCCGCTTCACTTGATGAAAGTGCAAGTGTCTGTTGCCTTTTGCTCTTCCACGATATTGCTCCGCCATTTATTATAAAACAATATCCAGTACAAGTTCTACGGTTCTCAGAATCACCAGCCCAGTCTGCATCGGAAAAACCATACAATTTTGAGTTTTCATGTTTTGAATAAACCAACTTAAAATTTGAAGTTCCTTTCAAATATCTAAATATTCGTTTGACAGCTTCCCAATGAACTCGTCCCGGATTTTGACTGAAACGACTGATGTTGTTAATTGCATATACCAAATCAAGACGTGTCGCCTGTGTCAAATATAAAATACTACCAATTGCTTCTTGGTAAGGAACGTTTGACATAGTCTGAACATCACTATTATTTTGTGGACACATATCCTTGGTCAACCTTTGGTTTGGATCAGTTGGTGATTTCACTGGTTTGCAATCACTCATATTGAATTTCTCCAAAATTTCTTTAATATAACTTTCTTGATCCAATTCAATAATACCCTGCTCCTTGTCCTGATGAATATGCATTCCAATACAATATTCAGCTCTTCCAAGGTCTTTCATTTTGAAATTATTTGATAAAACTTTCTTCAAATGATTGACGATATCAATGTCGTTATAAAAGATTATCAAATCATCCACATATAAAGCTAGAAAGACCATTTTGTTGCTGCAAATCTTGAAATATATACATTGATCAATTCTTGATTTTTTAAAACCAGCATCAAGAATGACATGATCAAACTTCTTATTTCATTCTTTACTAGCTTGCTTCAAACCATACATGGATTTCTTCAAACGACATACTTTATTTGCACCGTCACTGAATCCTTCTGGCTGAAAAACGTAAATTTCTTCTGAAAGATCACCCTGTAAAAATGCAGTAGTAGCATCCATTTGACTTATATTCAAATCCAACCTTGCAAACAACCTCATTAAATACCTTACTGATGCATAACGTACTACCGGAGAATATGCTTCTTCATAATCAATTCCCTTTTGTTGATTGCAGCCGTTAGCTACAAAACGAGCCTTGAATCGTTGAATATTACCATTGGCATTCTTTTTTGTCTTAAAAACCCATTTGGTTCTTAATGCTCTTTTACCAGCAGGTAAATCAACCAATTCCCACATTTCGTTTTCCACCAATGAGTTGTATTGGTCCGTCATAGCATCTTTCCAATTTTCACAATTGTCACTTGCCAGTGCCTGTTTGTACGTAACTGGGTCATTAATTGACACATTAACATTTGATAACTACGTAATGTAGTCCTCAAAAATTTTTCCCTTCCGTACTCTTTTAAATTTTCTCAACTCAACGGATGTATTTGCTTCATTATCGTCATCATCTGAAGTAAAATCAAGATCACTGGGATTGTTTACTTTGTTGTTACAAATAATAAATGATATTTTGTTACTATCATGATCTATATCTTGTAATATTTCATCCCCAACTGAATGTGTATCACCATTAATATAATCATTAACATCATCAATATAATCATTAACATCATCAGTTTCTGTTCCCAAATGTTGTTCAATTATTACTGGATCATTTGTATTTTGTGATGATTTTAGAAATACAACATCTTTTCCTTTAACTACATCTTTTGTTGATGGATCATATAGACGAAACCCATTAGTATTGTCACAAAAACCAACAAAAATCATTTTTGGCGATTTAGCATCCCATTTCAAACACTTTTGTTTTGGAATATGCATCATCACTTCTCTTCAAAATAAGTGCAAATTCTTCAAATTAGGTTTAACACTTGACCAAACCTCCTCAGGAGTTTTGTCATTAAGAACCGCTGTAGCCGAGTGATTAGTCAAGTATGCTGCCATGTTAACTGTCTCAGCCCAAAAACGTTTATTCAGATTAGCATCAAACAATAAACACTTCGCACGTTCAACCAATGTTCGATTCATTCTTTCAGATAATCCATTTTGTTCTTGTATATACGGAAACGTAGTTTGATGAATAATACCACTTTTCTTTAAGATACTCGACATTCAATTATTTATATATTCGGAACCATTGTCTCTATGCAAAATTTTTAATTTCTTTTTAGTTTGATTTTCCACCATATTTTTGAATTCCACGTAATAGTTCACTATTTCATCTTTTGTTTTAAAAAAATAGACAAATACTTTTCCACTATAGTCATCAATAAACGGCAAAAAATATCTTGACCGCCAATTGATGCTTCCTCCATTGGTCCGTCCAAATCTGAATGCACAATTTCTAAAATAGATGTTGCTCGATGACCAATATATTTATATGAACCACGTGTTTGTTTGCTTTTCAAACAGACCTCACAGTTTTTGACAATCACTTCATCATTGCTAAAATTCACTCCATCAACTGAGCCGTTTTTCATTTTCAGGAGTGCTTCATAATTTAAATGGCCCATTTTCCTATGCCATGTTATACAATAACTTTCCAAATTTGATGACAATAATCCAAAAACGTTGATATTCTTCAATTTATAAACATTGCTATTTAGAACTGCTTCAGCAACCAGTTTATTTACATTATTATAAATTTTGCAACCATCCTTGTCGAAACTTACTAAATTACCACGTTTGATTAACTGACTGACAAAAGTAGATTAGCTGATAACTCTGGAACATGCAGGACATTTTTCACTGTGATTTCAGTAATATTTTCACCGACGACAGCATTCATTTTTACTTTTCCAGAAGAATTTACTTTTAATTGAGTTTCATTAGCCGTTGTATTTCCTTTAACCATAGATTAGTTCTTATCTATTAACCAATCACCATTCATGGTCATGTGTATCGATGCACCAGAATCAACAAGCCATTCACATTTTTTAAATTTGCCACTGATAAAAACTGCACTAAAAACTGCTTTCGTATCATTTGAATTTTTATTATTTTTTGCCTTGTGTGGGCAATCTTTTAATTTATGGCCAATCTCTTTACAACCGAAGCATGCTAACTTTTTCTTATTCAATTTCTTGTTCTTTTTACCAGAACCAAGTGAAGCATTACCAGTCTTAAAACTGACCGAATTATCCTTTAATTATTTATTTTTAGTGGAATCTTCCAATATATCCATGCCGGAATTCTCAATTGCCATTATCATAGGTTTGTATTCTTTTGTAAGGCCAGCCAACAAAAAGGTTCCAATCCATTCTTGATCGACATCTAAACCGATTCCATTCAATTGGTGCGCTGTACTTATTATCTTATTTACATAAGTTTCGATTGAAGAGCAATTTTCCAATTTCGTCATAATAAACCTGCGTAATAAACTGACTTTTCGCTAAAGACTATTATCCTCAAAAGCATTTTTTAACGCCAACCAAACCGCCAATGCAGTTTTCACCTTTCACATGAACGTAATTATGTTCTTCAATTATCAAAATCAATTTGGACTTCGCTTTAGAATCCTTTTTTGTATCAATATTTTTGGCATCTTTATCAATACAATCTGCCAAGTCTTCATGTTCAAGATAATTTCTCATAGCAAATTCCCTTGTAGAATAATTTTCACTACCTTTCAATTTAGTACACAACGATTCCACGACAATACGACGCGTTTTTTTATGACTTCGATTTATTTTCTCGATAAAAATAAACTCCGATTTAATTACTACAATCTAATTAAAATTCGATTTTCTAAGCTACGCGCTATTCTGGTTTCATAACCTGTTGAGAGTTGAGTGGTTAGGTTTAAGGAAGACTGAAGAACAACAATCAGCAAAAACTGAAATAAAACATAGAACAAAAAAAAAATTAAAACAAACAAACAAAGGTAAAAACAGTAATAGGAACAGAGTCCGGTGATAGTAAAGAAATAATACTATGGCCAAATGAGACTGTATTTTTAAAAATATGCGCGCAATGAATATCAATGTGTATATTTATTTGATAGATTGGTATGACTGTTGTGAACAGCTAATAGAAATCTTATGATGTTTGTTTTGTTAGTTTCAAAATTTCAGCGTCTTTTGTAATTGTGAAAAATTTGTTGCGGCTTTGACGTGGTATTTTTTGTTTTGGTTCACCTATGCAGGGTTCCGTTCACTCGACCACACCGGTGTAAAAAAAAGTGAGTGTAAGTTAATGTCAAAAAAGCCGGTGTCGAAAAATGTAAGTTGTTTGCGAGTGAACGATCATAGTCGTAGTCGTAGTCGTAGTCAATTAGTGTCATTTGGAGAAAATGCGCATTTATAGGTTAATTAATGTACTGTAATTATTAAAATTACTTTCATGAAATCCATTTATTTTTAATATTTAATTTAGTAATAAATATTTATATGAAAAGCATATTTTATGGTTTCACTTTTTTTTAATAAATTTAATATTTTAAATTTTTTTCGAATATAATTCAACGAATTGAATATAAACTTATTACTAAAACTATAAAAGTTTAACTTTTAGTTGTGAGTGAACGCAGCCCAGTTATCGGGTTTTTTTTGTTCATCATATTTTATTTTTAAAAGTTCTTTTCTTACTAAAGAGCCAGATTTGGAAATTTTGGGCTTAATATCGAGTGCAAAAGAATATTTATTCTATATTTATTGTATAAAAGTTTACAAAGCCAACCAAAAAAGATCCGTTACATAGAAGTACAGGTAGGAATGGATTTCTTAAGTGCCGTATTACACGCGTTGTTTTTTTGGTAGAATTCTATTGCAGACATAAGTATCGGTGGGTTGGAGGTGAGGCACGCAAACAAGAGTCACTGTTTGCGTCGGTTTCGAAAAAAATTTAAAGTTCATAATCTAAAAGTACATAGTTATTATTATCAGTGGCGCTTCCACCCTGTACGAGTCTTGGCCTTCTCAAGTCTGCTTCGCCAGGAATCTCTGTTTCTCGCAGCTATCCTCCAGTTCGTTGCTCCGATTTTGACAGCATCTCGAACACCATTAATCTATCGTAATTTCGGTCTGCCGGCTCGCCTTCTTCCTTCTGGGATGGCGTTTAAGACACTTTTACAAGGGTTGTTGTCATTAGACCTGATAACGTGTCCTGCCCACCGAAGCCTCGCTAATTTTATTATAGTGACGACATCACTATTGTCGTATAATTCGTACAACTCACTGTTGTATATTCGTCGCCAGCCCTCACTTTCTCGTATACCTCCAAATATTTTTAGGAGAATTTTTTTTTCAAAGATGTGCAGGATGTTTTCGTCCGATTTATTTATTGCCCATGTTTCTGAGGCGTATGTAAGTACAGGAAGGATCAATGTTTTGTACAGTCTAACCTTTGATTTTCGAGATAGTGCTCGGCTTCGAAAATGTCTGGCTAGGCCAAAATAGCATTTGCTGGCTAGCATAATTCTTCTTTTCATCTCATCCGTTGTATTATTTGAGACGTTTACGGATGATCCTAAATATACAAATTCTTTGACCACTTCAAAATTGTATTCATTTACGGTTAGGTTTTGACCTATTTTCCGAGTTCTGGCTTCCGATACTGGTCAGTCCCATCTTCTTTGCGACTTTTTCGATGTTAATGAATGCTTCTTTGGTATGAAGTATTGATCTACCTGTGATATCCACATCGTCGGCATATGCTAATAGTTGTACAGATTTGGGGAATATTGTGCCTGTGGTGTTGACTGTCGAGTCCCGGACAACTTTTTCTAGAGCAATATCGAACAAGAGGCATGCCAAAGCATCGCGTTGTCTTAACCCGTTTTTTGTTTCAAATTGCTCAGATCTGTCACACTGAATTTTTACTGAGCATAGGACTTTCGACATCGTCATTTTACATAGGTCTACAAACTCATTTGGTATTCCGAGTTCATTCATGGCGTCATAGAGCTGTAATGTAATGTCATGCCGATCGCCCCCTAGATATAAGTAGGTTTTAAACTAAGTAGGCAAAAATGGCTTTTCGTCGGAACAATTCTCACGGGAAAATATTGTAGATAAAGTGCTTAATCGCGATTTCGGAAAAACAACGGTGTCAAATTCAAAGGTATTCAAAGAAACTCGAGAACATTCCTAAGACAAAATTCGTCTTCATGGAAATCCGAGTACAATGAAAATTGTCCCACGGGAAAATATCATGGACAAAATGCCTAATAAGCGCGAATTCGAAAATGGAAAAACAACGGTTTCAAATTCGAAGTTGATAACAGAGAAACTCGAGAACATTCCTAAGACAAAATTCGTCTCCATGAAAATCCGAGTACAATGAAAATTGTCCCACGGGAAAATATAGTGGACAAAATGCTGATTAGTCAACTTTGAAAATGGAGAAACAAAAGTATCAAATTCAAAGCAAACCATTTTGAAATTTGAATATCCCGAATGCATTCTGCACCCGTAAGGATTTTGTTCCTATAAAAGCCAAGCAACGTAGTGAGATAGGCATCAGTTCATCGGGTGAGTTCATCAGATCAGTTCGACAAATCAGATCAACGACAGAGTTAAGCTCGACTAGAGAGTCCAATCAAGTGAACTTAAGTCGTGTAAAAGAATTATTATTGTTGAAGAATTAAAAGTGAAAAGAATTATAATCGTTGAAGAATTAAAAGAATTTTTATTGTTGAAGAATTAAAAGAATTATAATTGTCGAAGAATTAATAGAATTAATCTTGTTGAAGAATTAAAAGAATTATAATTGTCGAAGAATTAAAAGAATTAATATTGTTGAAGAATTAAAAGAATTATTATTGTCGAAGAATTAAAGGAATCATAATTGTTGAAGAATTAAAAGAATTAATATTGTTGAAAAATTAAAAGAATTATTATTGTTAAAGAATTAAAAGTGAAAAGAATATTGTTGAAAAAATAAAGTTAAAATAATTAAGTGAAAAGAAGTGTTTTTGTTTCAATACCAGCCATATTAATAGTGATTCGGGAGTTGACGTTGCCAGAGTCATTCCGACGAAATATTACACAACATAATTGGCGCAGCCGGTAGGATCCTAGAAGTTAGAAAAAAAAGAGGACAACAAAAATTTTTTTTTATAACTTGAAAAACTTGGATCTATCGAATCTACAAAACAACAGTGTGATAAGTCATCGAATGAATCAAGCAACATCTACTTCCGACATCATAAGTGACATCCTTAACAGCACTTTCCAACAACTAGACAACGCTTCGATTGACGACACCAGTCCTGAACAAAATACGTTTAGGCCAACAACCGCACCACCAGCAAACGTGAAACCAGGACATCTACGAAGCGGACGGCAGTACACCAAATCAGAATCCAGTACACCACCAGAAGAACCATTTGAAGCAACCATGAAAATTCTCGCGTTATTGTCGATATTATTCATGCAAGTAGAAGCGCAACTACAAATCAGATATCTAAATTCAACTGGAATCCTATTTGAATCAATTGCTAACACGGTGATTTACCAGAAAATATGGACAATATACACAAAAGGCAACCTTTACCAGGAGGACGAGACTTTAGCCTTCATTACCTTAGTCGGCAGGAACATTAGAGATTTATGCACAGTAGCGGGACAATCAACAAATGCTTCATGCTCGTATTGGCACGAAGAAATTAAAAAAAAGACCATTAAAATTCAATCCCAAATAGACATGGTGAATTATTTTAATATAAAACGCAGACAGAAAAGAGCCTGGTTCAATATTGTCGGAACAGGACTGAAAACTTTATTTGGAACAATGTCCCAAGACGATGCAGATGATATTTCAGCCCGGCTAAAAACATTAGAAGAACACGACGAGGAAAATTTACATTTAATACAAAAACACGTCACAGTGGTACAATCAGCTTTTAACAATCTCAACAAAGCGTTTACCAACATAACAATACAACTGGATAAGTTTGAAGAAAGATTCGAACGATTCACAAACAAATTAGTAACCGAAATTCGGTCCCTTAAAAAAGATCTCCAAACCCTACACATTCATACAGAAATGAATGAGTTATTAATCTTTACTTTACACCTCCTTCAACAGGTACATACGCACCTTAACGAACAATTTTCAATTTTAACCTCACTTCAACAACATAAGTTGCACCCCTCCATAATCTCGGCAAACACTCTAACTAAAATCCAATCGGAAATAGCAAACCAAACCGATGCACTACACCTAGACTTCCCTACTTTAATACAAATCACACGAGTAGATGCTGAACATCTTCAAGATGGAATCCTAATCAGAATAACATTTCCTGTCCCATCCCGAGATATTTATACTCTGAATAAAATATATTTGCTACCAATTCCCACTAACAAAGCTAACACAATAATATTAGATACTAAAACAGAGTATATACTAAATAACACAAGAAAAGGATTCTCTATTGAACTGACTGCTATCGAATTTAAATCAACATGCCAAGAAATTTTATTGAATCATTTTATCCCATTATACCTGTGTAAAGTAACACAACCACGCCAAATAGGCCCTTTTAAACAAAAATGTTTACCCGGTTTGTTGACAAGCAACTCTTCCGAAACCGCAGATTGTACCTATAAAATACTTAATCAACTTCCCGACATACTAACTAAACTGGTAGGTAAGAATTCCTGGCTATTTTCATTTGAAAAAAACCGTACGATAACAGCAGAATGTGTAGATGAAAATTTACACCATTCGCTTCTAGGAATTGGAATATTAACCCTAGAAGTAAACTGTATATACCTATTAGGGAACCAAGAACTCCCATTCGAAGGAAACATTGAATTCAATTTATGCATACACCAACCAGAGATAATAAAGCTACCATTCTTCCTGTTGAACAAAAATTTCAATCAAAACATAGAAAAAGATCAATTAGAGGATATTCACTTCAAAACCCATCATTCTTTAAATGCTAATTTACAGGAGGCAAGTTAATCATTACAAGAATTCAACAGAGAAATACTAAGGACCGAACAAAATAGACAAAATGAAAAACACAAGGTAAATACCGGTATAACTTCAGTAATAATCGGTCCGCTGATATTACTAATAGTTATAATTCTCCGCTAAAAAAACTAACCAAATTAACAACAACTGAAATACCATTACATATGATAACGGTACCCGCCCAAACTAACTTCCAAATTACATCAGAACCCCTAAATTCACCGGAAACCATACTAGGAGATACAAACAATGTTAATAAAACAAGAGAAAACACGGTCGAAACGCTTTCCCCACCATCAACCAAGATCTCCACGCAAGGAGAAAAACGCATGGAAGAAAAGAACCTAAATAACATCGCAAGTATAAACAAATCATTAGAATCTTTATCTTAATCCACAATTAACAAAACCAAAAAAAAAAAAAAGTAAAAACAATACCAACAATTTTACCTTGACCCAATTTTTCTAAACTAAGTCAAGTTCAATAGCAAATGTAGAACAAAAAGAAGAGAATACAATAATTTTTTTTTATCGACATTCAAGAATAAAAATATGAGTACACATATATAGAAATACCAAAGCAGATAATTCAGAGGGTGAAATCGGTAAAAATGTTTGTTTTCATTTATCTGCTAACACTGAAATATGAAGCACAATTATAAAATAAACAAAAAAGAAAAGAAAAAGAAGAAAAATTCCAAGACAATAAAAACTATTTTTTATTTTTTTTTATACAATTGGAATTAATTTCACTCCACACAATGCAAGACATAGGTTAGTCTATCGACACCGCGCCCAAAAGAAATGGACATCCCATGCCTTAGGGTGAAAGACGCCCGGTGATACACCCATCGGTCCACTACATGGGTACCAAGCTCTGTTACCACAAGTAGCTAAGCTTTCTAAAAAACAAAATTAAAACTTACCGTTTACCTAAAAATAGCAGATATAATCACGAACTTTAGTTTATTTTTTGTCAGATTTAAATTACCAAAAAGTAATTTAATCGCACATTTTTTTTCGCGAATAAGAATTTTTGTTTAACTTATCCCAAATGCGAATGCAGTAAAGAAAAACAAAAAAAAAGTAGGAAAATGAATTTGAATACAAATTGAATTCAAAAGTTAAATAATCAATTAAATTAATTAATTGAATAAAACTAATGCATGTTGGTATTAATTATGAATAAATATATATATAGATTTTTAAAATAAGATATATATTAAAAATATTATATTTGAAGATGAAAAACGGACATTTAGAAAAAATTAATTGAAAAAATTATATCTGCTTTTTAACAACCATTCTTTTTGTTGTTGAAAAGCAGATACAATTTTTTTTGTTGGGGTATGAAGGAATGTAGTGTAATGTCATGCCGATCGCCCCCTAGATATAAGTAGGTTTTAAGCTAAGTAGGCAAAAATGGCTTTTCGTCGGAACAATTCTCACGGGAAAATAATGTAGATAAAGTGCTTAATCGCGATTTCGGAAAAACAACGGTGTCAAATTCAAAGGTATTCAAAGAAACTCGAGAACATTCCTAAGACAAAATTCGTCTTCATGGAAATCCGAGTACAATGAAAATTGTCCCACGGGAAAATATCATGGACAAAATGCCTAATAAGCGCGAATTCGAAAATGGAAAAACAACGGTTTCAAATTCGAAGTTGATAACAGAGAAACTCGAGAACATTCCTAAGACAAAATTCGTCTCCATGGAAATCCGAGTACAATGAAAATTGTCCCACGGGCAAATATAGTGGACAAAATGCTGATTAGTCAACTTTGAAAATGGAGAAACAAAAGTATCAAATTCAAAGCAAACCATTTTGAAATTTGAATATCCCGAATGCATTCTGCACCCGTAAGGATTTTGTTCCTATAAAAGCCAAGCAACGTAGTGAGATAGGCATCAGTTCATCGGATCAGTTCATCGGGTCAGTTCATCAGATCAGTTCGACAAATCAGATCAACGACAGAGTTAAGCTCGACTAGAGAGTCCAATCAAGTGAACTTAAGTCGTGTAAAAGAATTATTATTGTTGAAGAATTAAAAGTGAAAAGAATTATAATCGTTGAAGAATTAAAAGAATAATTATTGTTGAAGAATTAAAGGAATTAATATTGTCGAAGAATCAAAAGAATTAATATTATTGAGGAATTAAAAGTGAAAAGAATTATAATCGTTGAAGAATTAAAAGAATTATTATTGTTGAAGAATTAAAAGAATTAATATTGTCGAAGAATTAAAAGAATTAATATAGTTGAGGAATTAAAAGTGAAAAGAATTATAATCGTTGAAGAATTAAATGAATTATTATTGTTGAAGAATTAAAAGAATTATAATTGTCGAAGAATTAAAAGAATTAATATTGTTGAAGAATTAAAAGAATTATTATTATCGAAGAATTAAAAGAATTATAATCGTTGAAGAGTTAAAAGAATTATTATTGTTGAAGATTTAAAAGAATTATAATTGTCGAAGGATTAAAAGAATTAATATTGTTGAAGAATTAAAAGAATTATTATTGTCGAAGAATTAAAAGAATTAATATTGTTGAAGAATTAAAAGAATTATTATTATCGAAGAATTAAAAGAATTATAATCGTTGAAGAATTAAAAGAATTATTATTGTTGAAGAATTAAAAGAATTATAATTGTCGAAGAATTAAAAGAATTAATATTGTTGAAGAATTAAAAGAATTATTATTGTCGAAGAATTAAAAGAATCATAATTGTTGAAGAATTAAAAGAATTAATATTGTCGAAGAATTAAAAGAATTAATATTGTTGAGGAATTAAAAGTGAAAAGAATTAAAATCGTTGAAGAATTAAAAGAATTATTATTGTTGAAGAATTAAAAGAATTATAATTGTCGAAGAATTAAAAGAATTAATATTGTCGAAGAATTAAAAGAATTAATATTGTTGAGGAATTAAAAGTGAAAAGAATTATAATCGTTGAAGAATTAAAAGAATTATTAATGTTGAAGAATTAAAAGAATTAATATTGTCGAAGAATTAAAAGAATTAATATTGTTGAGGAATTAAAAGTGAAAAGAATTATAATCGTTGAAGAATTAAAAGAATTATTATTGTTGAAGAATTAAAAGAATTATAATTGTCGAAGAATTAAAAGAATCAATATTGTTGAAGAATTAAAAGAATTATTATTATCGAAGAATTAAAAGAATTATAATCGTTGAAGAGTTAAAAGAATTATTATTGTTGAAGATTTAAAAGAATTATAATTGTCGAAGGATTAAAAGAATTAATATTGTTGAAGAATTAAAAGAATTATTATTGTCGAAGAATTAAAAGAATTAATATTGTTGAAGAATTAAAAGAATTATTATTATCGAAGAATTAAAAGAATTATAATCGTTGAAGAATTAAAAGAATTATTATTGTTGAAGAATTAAAAGAATTATAATTGTCGAAGAATTAAAAGAATTAATATTGTTGAAGAATTAAAAGAATTATTATTGTCGAAGAATTAAAAGAATCATAATTGTTGAAGAATTAAAAGAATTAATATTGTCGAAGAATTAAAAGAATTAATATTGTTGAGGAATTAAAAGTGAAAAGAATTAAAATCGTTGAAGAATTAAAAGAATTATTATTGTTGAAGAATTAAAAGAATTATAATTGTCGACGAATTAAAAGAATTAATATTGTCGAAGAATTAAAAGAATTAATATTGTTGAGGAATTAAAAGTGAAAAGAATTATAATCGTTGAAGAATTAAAAGAATTATTAATGTTGAAGAATTAAAAGAATTAATATTGTCGAAGAATTAAAAGAATTAATATTGTTGAGGAATTAAAAGTGAAAAGAATTATAATCGTTGAAGAATTAAAAGAATTATTATTGTTGAAGAATTAAAAGAATTATAATTGTCGAAGAATTAAAAGAATCAATATTGTTGAAGAATTAAAAGAATTATTATTATCGAAGAATTAAAAGAATTATAATCGTTGAAGAATTAAAAGAATTATTATTGGAGAAGAATTAAAAGAATTATAATTGTCGAAGAATTAAAAGAATTAATATTGTTGAAGAATTAAAAAAATTATTATTGTCGAAGAATTAAAAGAATCATAATTGTTGAAGAATTAAAAGAATTAATATTGTTGAAAAATTAAAAGAATTATTCTTGTTAAAGAATTAAAAGTGAAAAGAATATTGTTGAAAAAATAAAGTTAAAACAATAAAGTGAAAAGAAGTGTTTTTGTTTCAATACCAGCCATATTAATAGTGATTCGGGAGTTGACGTTGCCAGAGTCATTCCGCCGAAATATTACACAACAGAGCCTTGATCTAATGATATTATCGTATGCTGCTTTAAAATCAACAAATAGGTGGTAGGTATCAATGTTAAATTCCTGCGTTTTCTCCAGTATCTGACGTAGTACAAATATTTGATCTGTAGTTGATCGTCCAGATCTGAATCCGCATTGATATTCCCCTAATATATTTTCAGCATATGGTCTTATTCTTTCATATAAGATATTCGAAAAAATTTTGTAGATTACGTCGAGAAGTGTAATGCCTCTGTAGTTTTTACAGTTAAGCTGGTCACCTTTCTTGTGTAAGGGGCAAATGAGTCCAACATTCCACTCAGCTGGCATTACTTCCTCGATCCATGTTACCGTCATTACACGATGTAGTTGTGTGATAAGACCGTCACCCCCGTACTTATATAGCTCTGCTGGTATGGCGTCACTACCTGGTGTTTTATTGTTTTTTAGTTTTGTGACAGCATTTTGAACTTCCTGAAATGTGGGGGAGCCAGTTCTACGCTACTCGTTCTATTGGTGACTGGTTGGATCGTGCCAACGTGGCTATCACTTGCATTCAGAAGGTCTTTAAAGTATTCCGCCCATCTGGTCAACACTGTAGATTTCTCATTTAAAATCATTCCAGTGCTATCCTTACACATGGTTGCTCTGGGTTTAAAATCTTTTCGCATGTTATTAACCTTCTGATAGAATTTGCGGGTTTCGTTACGATCACGCAGCACCTCCAGCTCTTCAAGCTTTCTCACTTCATAATTTTTCTTCTTAGCCTTGCGCAATTGTTTTTCTTCTTTCCTTAGTTGTCTGTACTTTTCGAAAAATGTTGCGAGTTCGGTATCTTTGTTGCATAATTAAATACGCATCATTCTTTCGTTTCGTAGCTTTATCACATTCGCTATCGAACCAACCGTTCTCCCTCTGCGCATTTTCATATCCCAGAATGCTTACGGCTCCAGTCATAAGAACATGTTTGCACTTTTCCCACCTTTCGGCGTTTGTAATATTCTCATTTGTAGTGTTTTCAGAATGTAAATGTGTGTCTACATACGTTGCAAACCTTTATGATACATTTTCTCTCTTTAATGCCGCAATATTATACTTCCTTGTTCGTATGCCCTTGATTTTTTTAGCATTAGAGATTCTAGCTCTGAATCTTGTACATAACAGGTAATGGTCAGAATCTATATTTGCCCCTCTCTTCGTTTTCACATCCATCATATTCGACGAATGTCGTTCATTTATGAGCACATGATCTATTTGGTTCTGGGTCACTCCATCAGGGGACACCCAGGTAGATTTGTGGATGTCCTTTCTACCAAATGTTGTGCTACTTACTATCATATTTCTAGAGACTGCAAAGTTTACCATTCGATTTCCATTTTCATTGGTTTCGTTATGCAAACTAGACATTCCTATGTATTGACGATAACATAATTCTTTCCCCACTTTCGCATTCATGTCACCTATAATGATCTTCATGTCATTTGACGGACATCTGTCATAAGCTGATTCTAGCGTATCATAGAAACTGTCTTTCTCTTCATCAGTTTTTTCTTCAGTGGGCGCATGTGCGTTTATAATACTGATATTGGAAAATTTACTCTTCAATCTTAAGATGCTTAACGTTGGTGTGAGAGGCTTAAATCCAATTACTAGATGCTTAATTTTATTTGCGACTAAGAATCCTACACCAAATATGTGTTTATTTTCGTGACAACTGTAATACACATCCTAATCTTTCTTTTGCATGATTCCTTTTCCGAGCCAGCGTATCTCCTGCAGAGCAGTGATATCTGCTTTATATTTCGATAGCGTGTCAGCAAGGGATCTTAAGGCGCCTGCTCTGTACAAAGTTCCTACGTTCCACGAGTATATTCTTAAATCTTTGCCCTTTTTACGTTGCTTAGGTCGTATCCATGTGTTCAATCCATTCCGAGGCAATTCTTGAGAATTCGTAACAAGTTGTTTTCCGGGTGGGGACGTTAACCCCACGCCAACCCCCTGTAGGAGGAGCATAGCACTCACTGGTTAGCCAAACTAACTACAATAGTTAATTTGTTACCGGCGGCCACCACGAGGAGGTCCAGCAAGCACTTGGTAGGTTGATGACAGTTGCGGCACTGTGCCCCGTCCGTGTGGACTTGAGACCGGTCAGTGCTTTCCCTGTCATTCCTTACCCTGCCCACCAAAGTGCATAGTAAATAGTAAAATAGTAGATCCTAACAGTTTGACGGTTTAAGTTCGACTGATCAACGCCATCTTGATTTATTCAGGCCAACTGCCACGGATTTGACGTCATCGATTCAAGATTGTCTCTATCTGTTTTAATCCAGTTTTGTTGAACTTATAGATTTCGTTGCGCTATCTTCCCACGTCTCTTCTCTGGATCTCTTCTAAAATTTATTTTTTTTGACAAGTATTTTGGCAAGTTTGGAAAGATGGTTGGTGATGCGTTTAATTTTAATGTCCAACGACGAGGTATTACTAACTCCGAACCTAAAAATATTATTCTAAAAACATATTAATAATAATAACATTCATAGCGTCAGCCCTTTTTAAAACACCCGTCTTAATTGTGAAGTGATTTTCAAAATGTTTTGAACATATCACAGAATTTTTTGTGATTATAAAATCCTTTCTGGGGATATTCCTCAACCATATTTTCCTCCGTTCATCATCTCGCGGAAACTGAAACCTATGGACATCTTGGAAACCTCTTTTGTATACCGATGGACAGCGTGGAACACAACATGCAGTAGGCATCCAAAATATTGAATTAAAAATATTAGTTTTACATCATAATATTTTTTTTAACATTTTTGATTTTTTCCTTCTAACTTTCAACAAGCTTTATGAAATTAACAGCTCAACTTTCCTATTATTCAAAATAAAAAAGATAATTTTAATAATACTTTTCTCTTTTTAATATAACTTGAAATCATTATTAAAACTTTTGAAAAAAAACTCGACAGAAAAATTAACGCCAAAAATTCACGAACGTCAAATTTCAAGAAATGTGCATTTTTGACTTTTTTAATTTCACTTTATTTTAATATTTTTAGTACTAATTTTTTGCAAATTGTTTGTTTTTTTGTTTTAATATAAATTAAAATTATTGATAAAACTTTTGAAAAAAAAACACGAGAAAAATTAACCGCCAAAAATTCATGAACGTCGAATTTCGAGAAAAGTGTACTTTTTTTATAAATTTTTTTTTTCATTTTTTTATCTTTATTTTAAAACTTTCAACACTAATTTTCACGTAAATTACTTACCTGTTCTATTTTAACATAAATTAAATTAATTAAGAGCAGATTAACCGCGTAAAACCTCACTTAAAATTTAACCGCGATTTGTCTAAGAAAATACTGATAGAATAATGTTGTCTTCAATCAATGACGTCATAGCAAAAAGGAGCACCTAGTACTTGGCCTGATGAAATCAAGATGGTATTGGACTGATGCTGTGTTTACACACACTAATACAATCCTTGTGTAGCTTGTATAAAAGCCTATGGTATAAAAATACCTCGTCTAATCGGTTTGGTAGATTTCTACACAAAACTTGACGGTAGATTTGAACCGCGTGTAATCCGGCACTATAAAAAATTGAACCGCTCAGTCTAAACGGCAATATATCGGAAAATTGGACAATTTTTAAACAAAATTATGATTCTTGCTGCTGGGTTCGAAAAAAAACCTCAAAAGTTCAAGCTGCAAGTTTTTGAATGCAATTGGCCGGTTTTACACTGGTCTTACATGCCCCTAAGTAACTAGGGCATATCCATGCTGACAAGGCTACACTGGGCTTCCATGCGCCTTTCTACACTATGAATTTACATACGTCATATCAATGAGTGTGTGTCACGTGGGGGAATTTTTCTAGTTGATTTGAGCAGAAAACTAATGGGAAGTGTTTCTTCAGTTTTGCACTTAAGTTAGACCTGGCGTATTTCCCCGGCATTCGCCGAACCCTTCTGGCGTACTAATTTTTGGAGAATGCGCCCGTTTTAAGCCCAATGTAAAACCGTCTATTCGTACAGAAGCAGTTGAACTTTGCAATACATTTGTAATATCAAATGAAAATCGGAAAAAGTACAAAAAAGTTTTCGAGGCTTTCGATGAATTTTGTACACCAAAGAAAGTGAGATGTACTTTTCTGTACTAGAAATCTTGAATATTTTGAAAATTTTGATTACTTTTTAATAGATTTACAAAAATTGATTACACCTTGTGATTTCGGTGTACAAGGATCGAGAATGTTACGAGACAGGATAATTTTGGGTGTGACAGCCAAATATTTTCAACAAAAATTATTGGAAACGGAAAATGTATCAACCTGCAAAGCAATTAAGATATTAAGTTCATATGAAATATGTAAACTACAATATGAAGTATTATAACGACCACAATCAAGAAATCAGTCAGATATTCAGCCTGTTAGTGGACAGAAGCCTAATAACAGCAAAAACAACAGAATAATCAGAATTCTTCTAAAGATAAACGTTCCATAACGAGAAATAAAAATAAACATTTTGAAAATGTTAATTCTTCTAGGAATGATCAAGATGAAAATGTCAAAAATTGCACATTTTTGCTCAAACACATTTTAAAGGAAAGTGCTCAGCTTATGGTACAAACTGCAAAAAATGTGGAAAGATGAACCATTTCGCATCAGCATGTCGTACTCAACAAGTCCAAACAAGTTAAAAGAACATGATAATACGGTAAACAATTTATATATCGACACAGTGTCTACTTTGAAATTACAAAATAAATCGTGTTATCAAAATGTTAGGTGCGTTTTTTCATCGGGGTCAGGGTCTAGGTCTGCTTCATAACATCTAAAAGCAACAACGACATAACACAACTATTTATCGGGGTCAGGGATAGATTTTGGTTACATAAAATTGTAAGAAATGGCACAGCCATCGTATTCCATATAAATGTGGATATCGTAATATAATCAATTTCATAAATTCGTAAAAAAAATGATTTTTTAATATCATTCAATAAAGAAATTTGAGAATTTGCTAGTATTTATTTTATTTACGCATAATTCATTTAAAAAATGATCGAAAAAGTCGAATTTTTTTTAAAGGAAAATTTTTTTTTTTTACCGAGCCTCAGATCTTTTTTTCAAAATAGACCCTGACCCCGATGAAAAAAACGCTCCTGTTGTAATCAACAATCAAAATATTATGTTCAAATTAGACACTGGTGCCGATGTCAACATATTTCCATTAAAAACGTTTGCTACGATGGGGAAATGGCATTTAAATCAAATGTGTAATAATTTAATAGCATATGGAGGTATGAAAATTAAAACAATAACAATAGGAAAAACAAAATTAAATTGTAAAATAAATGGTAGATCACTAGAAATAGAATTTATAGTAGTAGATGAGGATTCGATACCAATATTGGGTTTATAAACATGTATGGAGTGCAGTTTAATTAGACAAGTTAATGAGATAAATGAAGAAAATATGGACAAATTTATTGAAAATTTTGTAGGATTAGGGAAATTTGATGAAAGGTATGGAATTAAACTTAAGAAAGATGCTAACTCTATCGTAATATTAGCTAGACGAATACCATTTGCGCTACTGGAGCCATTAAAACAGGAATTAGAAACACTTTGGAATATAATAGAGACAGTTTCAAATCCATCTGAGTGGGTATCAAATTTAGTTATTGTAGAAAAAATAATAAAAATTTGCGACTTTGCCCCGATCCAAAGTATTTGAACGAAGCTATTATTGACGATATTGTTGCATGCTACCCCTTAGGTTCGATGTTATGAAAATGATAACACTTTTTATTTATGTGAATTTAGTGTATAAACTTTATTTATAATTATTTCTGCTTTAACAATTAGTCTTAAAAATATTTGTCTTTTAATAATTAATTATTAAAATTAATTTATCACAGATTTAACAAAATACACAATCACTATTTCCAATAATTGATCACTATTTTTTCTTTTAGATTCAAAATCACTTTTCTCCTCTCGGCTTTAATATTTGAAACACCCAGTCTGAATTTCTGATTTTAACTGATCCCAGACCCGGTCCTCGGCTACTTTTTATACCAAATTGGAGTGTCTCGGGAAGTTACCAGAAAATGTTCGATTCTCGCTGGCTTTTGATACTATGTGGCAACACTTCTCGAATGGTCTATAAATTGGAAACATTTCTAGGAAATTTAGAAATTGCTTTTGACATTTCAAATTCGTGGAAATGGTTGTCAAAAATAGAGTGTAGTGTTTTTCTAGAAGCATTCTAATTTCTTTTCGTAAATAAAGAAAATAGAATGCTTCCAGCAATTTCTAGTGCTGTGTAATAGTGTAGTGCAGTACCCCCTCCTTAAATCTGTTCGTCCCGAACAGAATCTTCTAAATTCGTCCCGCGATATTTCGCTAACCGATTTAAATGAACCACTTTCATTTTTGCCATCGGAGATCTTCGGATGCGATATACGACGTCATTTAACCTTTTTATGACGGTATATAGAACTTCCCATTTCGGCATAAATTTAGGTGACATTCCCTTTTTCCGTTGTGGATTGTAGAGCCATACCAAGTCACCATCGTGGAATCCACAGCTGTTCGTAGCAAGGTCGGACCTTATTTTCATCCGACCGCTAGCAATTTTTATCCCACCCCTTGTTTTGTGATGTATCTCGTCTAGACGATCCCTCAATTAATCGGTGTAGTTACTAACTTCCATTGTGTCACATTCGGGTCTACCAAACATTATATCCACAGGAAGCTGTATATTGTGTCCAAGCAATATTTCCGATGGAGTATGTTTTGTGCTGTCGTGGTCTGCAGTCCTATATGCCATTAGGAACAATGGAATGTGTTTGTCCCATTCACTTTGGTCTGATGATACCACCTTTGATAAATGTTCCTCCAGGTTTCGGTTGAAACGTTCCACCATACCATCAGATTGCAGGTGCAGGGGTGTTGTTCTGGTTTTATGTATTCCCAGCAATTGGCATACTTCCTGGAATACAGTTGACTCGAAGTTCCGGCCTTGGTCCGAGTGTAGTTCTAGTGGAACCCCGTATCGACTTATCCAGTTTTCAATTATCACTCCTGCCACTGTGGTAGCTTCTTGATTCGGAATGGCGGACACTTCCGGCTATTTGCTGAAATAGTCGATCACAACCAACACATATCGGTTCCCTGGTTTAGACTGAGGAAATGGTCCAGTTACATCAATTGCGATTCGTTCAAATGGAGCGCCAACGTTATATTGCTTCATTGCTGCCCTAGTTCCTCTCTGTGGTCCTTTGCTCGCTGCACATGCGTCACACTTTCGACACAAACTTTCAACATCAGCTCGGCAATTTACCCAATAGAACCGCTCTCGTATTTTTGCTAATGTTTTGTTGACTCCCAGATGTTCCCCTGAAGTCCCACCATGTACTTCACCAAGTACCTCCTGTACTTTGGACTTGGGCACAATCAACTGCATTAGTGTATTTCTACCATCAGAAAATTCCCATCTTCTACTGAGAACACCATTTTATATTTCCAGCGAGTCCCACTGAGCCCAATAACTCTTTGTCGTATTACTATAAGCCGCAAAATCGCTCCGTCTCGGGCGCTGATCCTGTTCTTTCCATTCAAGTATTGGTCCAATATCTTTGTCCTTTAGCTGTTCATTTCTGATACTAGTCTCGTCATGATTACCTATTCTTGTTGTCTTGACCATGACTACTTCCTTCTCATCTAGCCTACCACAGTGCTACACTGCATGGTCTTGTAGATAAACCGTCAGTATTACCATGCGATGTCCCCTTTCTATGTTCTGTCTTAAAGTGGTACCCTTGTAGTCGCTCAATCCACCTTGCCACTTGACCTTCTGGATTCTTAAATTGTAGCAACCATTTAAGGACCGCATGGTCGGTTCGAAGTAGGAACTCCTGCCCGTAGAGGTATTTGTTGAAATGTCTGACAGTTTCAACTACTGCCAAGAGTTCTTTCCGGGTGGCGCAGTAGTTTATCTCTTGTTTGGAAAGTTTCCTACTGAAGTGTGCGATGACTTTTTCTTCACGTTCGATCCGTTGGGAAAGCACCCCTCCAATTCCGATATTGCTAGCATCCGTATCCACTATAAATCTTTCTCCAAATTTTGAATACGCCAATATCGGAGCAGAACATAATCGATGTTTCAACTCATCGAAAGCTGACTGGCATTCTTCGGTCCACTCATATGGTTTTCCCTTATCCGTTAACTTGTGTAGACAATCGACTATATTAGCAAAATTCTTTATGAAACATCGGTAGTACGTACACAAGCCTAAGTATGACCGGATTGCGTGCTTATCTCTTGGTACTGGCCATTATTGAACTGCTTTTATCTTGTCTTCATCGGTGGAGATTCCCTCAGCAGACACAACATGTCCTAAGTATTTCACCTCGTGTTGAAATAGTTCGCACTTCGTCGGACTTAACTTGAAACTAGCTGCTCGAAGACGTTCAAATACTTCTCGTAATCGCTGGAGATGTTCATTAAATGTTTTGTCGATTACGATGATGTCGTCCAAGTATACAAGGCACGTGTCGTCTATGCGGGGAAGAGGGTAACTGTCCTTCTTAGTTACGTCATTCAGTCTTCGGTAATCTACGCAAAATCTTGTAGTCCCACCCTTTTTCCGTACTAGGACTACCGGAGATGGCCATGGACTGTTTGATGGTTCAATTACTCCCTCTTGATGCATTTCCTCGATCATGTCAGCAACCGCTGTTTGTTTGGCTAATGGTAGTCTCCTTGGTGGTTGACGAATAGGATCTGCATTGCCGGTATTAATTCTATGTTTCACTTGGTCCGTTCGTCGAAAGTCCCCCTTACTGCATACAAAGACATCTTCAAACTCCTTCAATAAACCTGTAGCCTTAACTGCTTCCGACTCTGATACTCTTTTAGTGATATCAGAGACAAGTGGTTTCAAGGCTTCCGGAAGAACCCGTTCCTCCTGTTGAGTTTCTTTGTCTCTGCAGTCCTCGTTTGTTATTGACGAAACCCCTTCAGCACTGCCGACAATGGTTCCCTTTTTCAATTTCTTGTTAATTTTTGAAAAGTTCGCCACTCTGACTGGAATTGTCCCTTTTTCGTTCACTTTCACTATTGTTCGTGCTATTATCAGTCCATCCTTTAAGTTTTGTCTGTCAGGTTCAATAATTTGTATTGCTGGCCTCCCAGTACCATCGACCAGTCTCGCCTCTACAACAGCTTCAGTATTTGCCGCAATTGTTTGGTCTTGTAGAATTTCTACTTTGGCACTGGAACCTGCTTCCTCCAACGTTAGCGAGAAATCAATATTTCCACATCGCAGACCTTCCTCTTCAACATTTACACTCACTCCATTCTCTTTCATGAAGTCCAGGCCCATGATACAATCGTCCATTATATCAGCCACCAAAAATGTATGCCGGAACACATACCCATCTAGCTCCAATGCTAGATCGACTTCCCCAAGAATCGGAGATGATTCACCCGTAACGGTTTGAAGCACCCTGTTACCGCTTTCACTGATGTGTTTATGATTGATTAGTCTCTTGTTAATGATGGATTTACTTGCGCCTGTATCTATGATAATTCTGCACTGATGACCAGCAATTACACCCTGTACCGTTAGACTGTTGTTGTTGTGTTGCATAAGCGAGACAGATACAACGATGCTGGGGCATTATTCTTTTGAGCTAACTTGTCCCCCTTTAAGTTAGCTCCGTTTCGTTTCCCGAACCTTTTTGTTTTGTTGTTTGGTTCGGGCACTTATGTTGTACATGCCCCTCTTTTCCGCAGCCCCAGCATGTGATTTTTCTGCGCGTGTTTCTGTCCCCTTCTTTCTGGATTGACCGCAGTACTTCCTTTATCTGCTGCCTGAGGTCTTTGATATCCAGTTGCGGCGACCCTTCAGTAACTGTAGCAGTCCTGATCCGTGGGACTGATCTCGCAGCTTTCTTCGCACCTTCTAATGTCAAAGCAAACGCCAATACTTCTTGTAGCGTTCGCTTTCCGCTAACCCGGACGCTATTTTGTATGTCCGTATCCCGTATGGCGCTAACGAATCTTTCTCCCGCCATCTCGCACCGCATCTCCACAGGGTAATCGGGAAAGGACATGTATACTAGACGTTCGATCTCCGCCGCTAATTCTTGAAGCGTTTCCGCAGATTTCTGCGTCCTGTTGATGAGTTCGATCCGGTATACATCCTTCATGTGGTTGTCCCCAAACCGATTATACAATTGCATTACAATGTAATTGTAATTTTTCTCATTTTCCGGTGAGATTGTTCGCAATAAATCGGCTGAGTTACCCCGTAGAGCCAGAATTAATGCTGTGGCTTTTTCTTTATCAGACCAGTTGTTCGCACCAGCAGCTGCTTCAAACTGTCGTTTGTATACTGGCCATGAAGTTTTGCCGTCAAATATTGGTGGCTTCATCCTTTTACCTGATGACTCAATATTTGGTTTATTTTCTTTGATATCAGCCATTTTTGCTTCTATTTCTGCCACTTTTTGTTCCAATTTCTGGTCCAATTTTTGTTCTACGTTGCTGACTTCTGTAGTTATTTTGTCTTCCAATTTCTGCTCAACCTTGCTTACTTCCGTTCGAACTGCAGAAACTTCCGTACGAACTGTAGAAACTTCTGTACTAATTTTAGTTTCAAGGTTCGCAACACTGGATTCCACCTGAATTTTTAATTCACCCATGCTGGATTCCATTTTGTTCTGCATATCAGATATGTTTGCAATCTTATTTTCGAGACTTGCTGTATTGGATTGCATCTCACTTTGCAGACTAGAAGCAGTTGATTTTAATTCGCCTTGTAAACTATGTAGACTGGAATTGGTTGAATCCATTTTGTTCTCGAGTCCGGAAGCAGTTGAATCCATTTTGGTTTGAAGACTAGAAGCATTTGCTTTTATTTCTTCTTGTAGACTAGAAGCATTTGAGTCCATTTTAGTCTGAAGACCGATCATCATGGCCTTAACCGTTTGTAAATCATCCTGAACACTTGCTGTTGTTTCAGCCGCGTCTTCGTTGGTAATTTCTTCTTCGTTTCCCTCTTTCAAAATTTCACTAGAGTCGAATGTGCTGCTTTCTAGTTCTCTTTCTACACATTCAGCGATTACTCTTTTCCTCTTTTCTGTTTTAGTTCCCTTGGAAGGTAAATTACACATACTCAGAACTGTGGATAGTTCTCATGCACTCAAATCGTCTAATAATTTACTTCCCATTGTTCAAATATTTTTAATTCTTCACGAAATTCTTATGTTCTATAGAAACTTCTCGCACAGTATCTAAATACTACGAAATTTCCTAGTATAATCTTAATTTCCACGAAATTTTTCGTACAATCGAAATTTTCACACGATACACGACGTATAACCTCAAATTTCGCACAATCGAAATTTTTATACAACTCACAAAATTTCTTGCACGCCCCTGAAATTTCTCACACCGTGAAATTATTATACACTCAAATTTCTTAATAACGAATTTCTTCGAAACTTTTCCCACAGTAGTTTCTAGTTTAATTTCGAATTTTCTTGCAGAAAATTTTAGCACAATTGTCTTTTCCGCACTGATTCACAATAAATAATCCCACTTCTGACACCAATGTGACGTGCTACTCTTTCGGTTCGATGTTATTAGAATGATAACACTTTTTATTTATGTGAATTTAGTGTATAAACTTTATTTGTACTTATTTCTGCTTAACAATTAGTCTTAAAAATATTTGTCTTTCAATAATTTAATTATTACAATTAATTTATCACAGTTTTAGAGCTTCACTATTTTAATTACTTTTAAGATCAAAGCTTTAGTTTTACTCCGGATGTTTCAAGTATACAGTTTGAAGTTCTGATCTGAATTGAATTATTGCATCATTCTTTTCGCCTATTTATAGTAAAAATGTCCCATCCTGAATATACTAGAAAAGTCCTATTATGTTATTATAATAGTTCGATTCTCGAAACTCTCGAAAGATCTTTAAATACTGCGTTTGACATTTCGTGTTTGTTTGTAAATAAATAAATTAATCTCGGGTTTTCTGGGCTTTTCTTTTACCCAGAAAAAGTAATAAATAAAGTGTAGTGTGTTCCAGAAATATCCAATTTCCTTCTTTTATAAAGAAATTGGATATTTCTGGTATTTTTATAGTGCATTATTATCGAAAATTCATCCCTAATTGTTCTAAAGTTGCTGAACCGCTAAATAAACTCCTAAGAAAAACAACAAATTTAAATGGACCGAAAATTGCGAATCCGCGTTCCAAAATCTAAAAGACACTTTAATCTCTCCCCCTCTATTAATATATCCTGATTTCACTCAAACCTTTAACTTAACAACTGATGCAAGTAATGGAGCCCTTGGAGCAGTTCTTTCCCAAGGCGAAGTAGGAAAAGATAAACCGATTGCGTACGCTAGTCGATCATTAAACGAAGCGGAGCGAAATTATTCCACTATCGAAAAGGAATTACTAGCCATTGTATGGGCCACAAAAAATTTCCGTTGTTACTTCTATGGTAGGAAATTCACTGTATACACTGATCATAAACCTTTGAAAGGAGTCTTCAACGTGAAAGACCCGACAAGTCGATTGATACGCTTTCATCATAAACTTTCTGAATACGACTATCACATCGAGTACAAAGCGGGCAAATATAACACAAATGCCGATGCTCTCAGTCGTATCCCCCCCAATATTCCGGAAACCACATTAAAAGAAATGACTACCGCACAAAGTAAAATTGACAATACCGAAACAAATAACACCAAAGATTTAGAACACGAGATCGAAAATTTAGAAAACACAAACGGTTGGAATTTATTATTACACGAAGTGGAAGCAATCTCAAAAACCAAAATAAAAGACGGTGAATTTACCACAAAAGAAGCACTCAGAAAATGCAACAAACATTTAAATCGATATGAGGACGTAATTCCGTATGACCACTCGCGAATATTATTGGACCATGGAAAATTTGATTACATTAATGCTAACTTAATAAAAATTGAACAAATTAAACAAAAATACATTTTAACGCAAGGACCTCTATTGGAAACCATAGACGATTTCTAGTTAATGATTTGGCAAAATAATACCAATACAATAGTCATGCTGACGAAATTAACTGAACAAAAAAAAATTAAATGTCAAAGATATTGGCCAAAACAAAGGGGGAAACAAACACATGATACCATTGACTAAAATCGGTTTTACTATTGAATACTTAAGTGTTACCGAAAAACGAACTTGACGAAACGAATTCTTAGACTTACAGAAAATACAACGAAAAACCATCGTGACATAACACACCTTCAATATAATGCTTGGCCTGATACCGGCATCCCGCCGAATATAGCAGAGTTTTTACAATTTTATCGCGAAGTAAAAAGGACACAGACGTTTGAATTTGACACTGGACCTTTATTAATACATTGCAGTGCTGGAATTGGACGATCAGGAACATTTTATGTGATAGATATCTGTCTTACACTTACTAACACAAATGAAGAAACAAAATTTACGATACCGCAAGTTTTATTGCAAATGAGCGAACGAAGAATGGGTTTAGTTCAAACGACTGAACAACTAAAATTTGCATATTTAAGTATTTTAGAGGACCGAAAGTTATTGATTAACGAACCCAAATTCGGCAAAAACAAAATAGAAACAACCAAAACTGAATCAATACTAGTTAACGTCGTAACAAGGCATCAGGCCAAAATGCAACGAGATGAACCAACGGACAAGGCGGTACCGTCTCCAGAACCGCGCTAGTACACAATCATTCACCACATAGCGGAAGTAAGTTTACACCAATTCATGCGTTGTACGGCTACCATCGCGCAAACAAACCTCACGTAAAAACCAGATCCAATATACAATTTTGATGATTATTGTAATACTATCAAGTATAAATTACAAAAAATTCACACCAGTATGAGGGAAAATCTCATGAAAGCTAAGGTAAAATCGAAAGAGTACTATGACAAAAACTCAAGGACAATAAAATTCCACGTAGGAGATACAGTACTATTGAGAAACGCAGCAACAAAACACAAATTATCAGCAGTATGGACTGGCCCTTATCAGGTGCGAAAAGTTCATGATGACCTAAATACTTCCATACAAATTGGAAAGAAAATGCGAAGAGTCCATAATAACCGTCTTTAACAATACTAAATAATTTTGAACAATTTTTTTTTACAAATAGGATATAAACTAACAGACTCGATACGTTTTAACAACATTGGGAAACAAAATAAAAACAGAACCTAACTACAAAAATGTTATTCCAGTACAATATTTGCTGAAGCCAAATTTGCTGAAAGTACCATACGATAATACGCGGTACACCCCAATACAATACAACCCAACATATCACCATCCAATGAGATAAGTGACACTCTAACGAAAAATTAATAAACCAAACAAATTTGGATAATATAAATTTTTATCCACACAAAAGACAATGATTCATATGATAATTTCAAAAAAAAAAAAAAAAAATGCAGAAAGTAATTTTTAGCATCAAATGAACCAATTTAATAGTATGTACACGTAAACAATTTATCTAAAACAACTTCTATACCCAGAGGCTTGGAAATAATATCACCAACAAACATAAAAACCTATCACATTAGTGGGTAATTTTTATAAAGAACATGATTTAAAAAGTCGATTTTACGAAAGTAAAAAATTTAGTTCCATTTATTTGGGACTATCACCGAAATTCTTTCGCTCTTGAACAATCACCACCTAAATTAAGAGAGAAATGAAATTTATACATTCACCTAGAGGTAAGAAAAAGAAAGAGCATGCCCATTCCTTGGATTTAAACATTTAAATTCGAGAGTAATGCCAACATGTGCCAACCAACATATGATCCAATCGTAAACGGGCCCCCAAATACCCAGTTGCAACCATTCCAACAATCCAACAGCGCTACGGCAAATCCCATGACTAATTATTCAAAATAGACTGACAAGTGTAGTTCCGACAAACAAAAAATTTAAAAATAAAACCTAGAATCTTTAATACGATACACTATATAAAAAAAGGGGGGTTTTGATAATTTTTCGAAAAAAAAAATCATATATCACAAGTGCCTCGCCAAACACTAAAATTTCTTTTTTTTGCGATATAATTCAGTATTGTCTACATTTTAATTTTTTTTATAAAAAAAAAAAACATGAGGGTGGTAAACATTTTACTTGTAATATTCGTAGTGGAACACACACACGCCCAAATACACATTCAGCAACTAAATGATACCGGAATACTATTTGAACCAGTAGGAAACGCTGTAATCTACCAAACGACATGGAACATATATACAAGAATGGGACTTTATCAGGAAGATCAAACACTGAACTTCTCACATTATGTGACTGTAAAATCCGAGACCTATGCAACGTATCCGGAGCAATGTCCAACGCGTCGTGCTCATACTGGCACGCGGAATTTAAAAAGATAGAACATAAAATCAAAATTCAAATCGAGGCAGTTAATTTCTTCAACTTTAATAAACGAAAGAAACGAGCATGGTTCAACATTGTCGGAACAGGGATGAAACACTTGTTTGGAACAATCACTGAGGACGACGCCGAGGAGATAAATAATAGAATTAAGATTTTAGAAGAACACGATTCAGAAAATGTACATCTTATTCAAAACCAAATAACAATAGTACAATCTGCTTTTGATAAGTCAAATAAAGCCATAACTAACATAACCCTTCAACAAGAGTCTTTGGAGGAACGATTCGAACTATTTTCGAAAAAAATACACACAGAAATCCATAATCTAAAAGAGGATGTGCAAACGTTACACATTCGAACCAAAATAAATGAAATCCTAATATTCACATTGCATTTGATTCAACAAGTATATAACCACTTGAATGAACAATTTACCATTTTATCATCTTTGCAACAGCATAAGCTCCACCTGTCAATATTATCCGCGGAAACTTTGACTAAACTCCAAGCTGAACTCGCAAATAACACCAATGCATTACATTTGGATTTTCCCACTCTGACCCAAATAATAAGAGTAGACACGGAACATTTAATGAACGGAATCCTAATACGTATTTCTTTTCCCCTTCCCACCAAGGAAATATACTCTGTGAACAAAGTATATTTATTTCCCACGGCATTAAACAACTCAAAATTCTCTTTAATAAAATCAAAAACAGAATATATATTTAATAATACAAAAAAGGGTTATTCTGTCGAAGTAACGACAACAGAATTTAGACACATTTGCAAAGAAATATTAGTAAACCACTTCGTTCCTTTATATATATGCCAAATTGCTCAACCCCGACAGGTAGAACCTTTTAACACTAAATGCTTACCGAATTTATTACTAAAGCGGATACCAGAAATAACAGAATGTACTTACCAAATTTTAAACAATATGCCGGATATGGTAACTAAACTGGTAAGAAAAAACGCGTGGCTATTCTCGCTCCAACATACACGAACATTAACAATCGAATGTCCGGAAGAAAATTACCACCGCGTGATAAACGGAAGTGGAATTATCATTTTAGAAATAAATTGTGTTTACATATTGGATAAAAAAGAAATACCTTTCGAAGGAACCAAAGATTTCGATTTACCTAGACACCAACCCGAAATGGTACAACTACCAAAATTCATTTTAAATCACCTAACAGTAACCGAAAATACCTCCACGGGTGAAATTCTGTTCAAATCACACTATTCGTTGAACACCCATTTACAAGAAGCAAATAAATCAATCGAAGATTTCAATAGGGAATTACTAAATGTGGAAAAGGAACGAAAAACCAAGAAACATGAAGTAATAACTTATTTAAATAGTGGTGTAGCCGGAAAATCTATCCTAGTTTTGATTTCGTTATTTTATTATTGCATACGGAAGAAAAAGACACCAAAACTGCCACAACAAAATACCGCAACGGTAATCGCTCTAAACGCGCTTAATCCACCGAGTAATACACCTGCGATTTTTCATTTTTTTTATATACATAAAATATTTTCCAGTAATGCGAGATTTAAAAAAAAAAAACAATTCAAAAAGTAAGGAATTCTTTTAGATAATTTAAAAAAAAAAACAATTAAAAATCTTATTTGAGTTATATACGAATTGAAATACTTTGTTGTTTGATGAATATAATTAGAGTAATTAGAATAGTAAGAAATTAAAATGTTAAAACAGTAAAACATACAATTCCTTTTTACCAAAATTATAAAAGTATAAAAATTTTTTAGTGACTTGAACAAAAATTTTTTGTTAGTTTCTTTAAAAGCCGATACAAAATTTTTTGTCAATAACGGGAAGGTAATGTTATGATACACCCGGTACTAATTAAGTCAAACACGCGAAAATATTAAATTAAAAATTAAGTTCTGTACATGCGTAAAATTTTATTAAATTTTATTAAAAGATTTCGAAATATATATTAAATAAATAAAAATGTTTCGAAATATCAAAATAATACTAAAATATTTCGAAACAAATATCTATCTATTATATAAAAAAGTTTTTTCCGCACATCAGTTATAAACTTTGTAGTAGAAAAAAAGCTTAATAAATAATTTATAACTGAAAAATTTTTCGGCTCGGACGGGGATTCGATCTCAAGCACTTGGTCTTATTAGGCCAATCTTTTGCTAACCACACCATCCAATTCAATTACTAAATTGGGTCAGATTCGATAATATGAAATCAGTACTGAATAAATAATTTCATAACTATTATAATAATAATAATAATAAATAATAAAATAATAATAGAAGGAGAGGAGGTATAAAAATAGAGTGCAAGCTAGAACAAAAGTTCATAAAAAACATTGTATTTGAAGAAGCAGTGAAATAAATCACAAAAGCAGTTCCATACTTTTTTTGCTTCTTACTCTATTATGCTTTATTTTTTACAATTACATTACACGAAACTAAAATCTACTCGAATTCCACTCCGGGACCCAGGCTTGGCGAGCGAAGCGAGCAGGGGCGGAGCCCCCTAGTTAAATAAATAAAAATGTTTCAAAATATCAGAAATTTTAAATTATGTCGAAATATCCGTACCAACTGCAATTTTGTATACGCGCAGATTTTAGTTTTTTTTCGCAATATTTAATTTCAAAATTGTACGTGCAATTTTTTCTGTTTGATACGAAAATTGCATGAACGACAAGAATGTTTTTTTTTTAAAGTCAATATACTTATTTTAAAATTCTGTCTTTTAGGCAATTTTATTAATATCGGGAAAAGTACAATTATGTACTTTGAAAAAAAAAGAAAATTAAAAGTTAGTTGGTTGTTAATTTTTGAAGCGGTAACTTATTGCTAGTTCACATCGCCGGAGTTTTCATAAAAATTGAATACGTAAAAATTCAAATTTTTTGGTGTTAATCAAAAGTAGTTAAAAACTAATTGTTTAGTTCTATTTGATTTAAATAATTGTTATTTTTTTGTGTTAATCAAAAGTAGTTAAAAACAAATTGTTTAGTTCTATTTGATTTAAATAATTGTTACTTTTTGGTGTTAATCAAAAGTACTTAAAAACAAATTGTTTAGTTTTATTTGGTTTAAATATTTGTTATTTTTTGGTGTTAATCAAAAGTAGTTAAAAACAAATTGTTTAGTTCTATTTGATTTAAATAATTGTTACTTTTTGGTGTTAATCAAAAGTCGTTAAAAACAAATTGTTTAGTTTTATTTGATTTAAATATTTGTTATTTTTTGGTGTTAATCAAAAGTAGTTAAAAACAAATTGTTTAGTTCTGTTTGATTTAAATAATTGTTACTTTTTGGTGTTAATCAAAAGTAGTTAAAAACAAATTGTTTAGTTTTATTTGATTTAAACATTTGTTATTTTTTGGTGTTAATCAAAAGTAATTAAAAACAAATTGTTTAGTTTTGCTTGATTTAAATATTTGTTCAGAAAACAATTTTTTTTCATTTCTTTATTTTTATTAAATATAATTAAAAAAAGGAAGTGTTTTGTTATTGTGTTCCAGAGGGGTAAGCGATTTTGATTTTAACTACATTATATTATTCAAGTAACCCAAATCATATTCTGGGAGTTCTGGTCTCTCCAACGGAAAATTCCAGAGGGAATTAAATAATTTCCCTGAGTCATCCTGGAAAGCATCCATTCGTCAAAATAATTACACAACAGCCCCTCTTTTCCGCAGCCCCAGCATGTGATTTTCCTGCCTGTATTTCTATCAGCTCCTTCTTGGATTGACCGCAGTACTTCTTTTGTTATCTGCTCCGTGAGGTCCTTAATAGCCAGTTGCGGCGACCCCTCAGAAACTCTAGCAGCCCTGATCCGTGGGACTGATTTCGTGGCTTTCTTTGCACCCTCTAGTGTTAAAGCGAACGCCAATATCTCTTGCAGCGTTCGCTTTCCGCTAACCCGGACGCCATTTTGTATGTCCTGATCTATTATGGCGCTGACAAATCCTTCACCTGCCACCTCGCACCGCATGTTCACAGGGTAATCAGGATAGGACATGTACACGAGGTGTTCAATCTCCTCTGCTAATTCCTGGAGCGTTTGCCCAGTTTTCTACGTCCTGTTGATGAGTTCTATTCTGTACACATCCTTCATGTGGTTGTCCCCAAACCGATTGTCCAATTGCATTACAATGTAATTGTAATTTTTCTCATTTTCAGGTGAGATTGTCCGCAAAAAATCTGCTGAATTTCCACGCAAAGCCAGAATTAATGCTGTGGCTTTTTCTTTGTTGGACCATCCGTTCGCACCGGCAGCCGCTTTAAACTGTCGTTTGTACACCGGCCATGAAGTTTGTCCGTCAAATATTCGTGGCTTCATCCTTCTACCCGATGACTCAAAATTTGGTTTATTTTCTTCATTTTTGCTTCGAGTTCTGCCACTTTTGGGTGCAATTTTTGTTCTACGTTGCTTACTTCCGCACGAACTGTTGTAACTTCTGTGGCAATTTTGTTTTCTAGGTCTGTAGTATTGGTTATTATTTTGTCTTCCAGGCTTGCAATACTGGATCCCACCTGAATTTTTAAGTCACCCATGCTGGATTCCATTTTGTTCTGCATATCAGCCACAGTTGTAATTTTATTTTCGAGACCGGAAACACTTGTTACCATTTTATTCTCGAGTCCGGAAATATTTGATTGTAGACTGAAAGTATTTGATTTCATTTCTCCTTGCAAGCTAGAAGCAGTTGAGTCCATTTTATTCATTAACATGGTCATAAGCGACTTTAAATCATCTTGAACACTTGCTGTTGCTTTAGCACCGCCCTCGTTGCTGTTTTCTTCTTGGTTTGTTGCTCTACTTAGAATTTCACTAAAGCCGAATATGCTACTGTCTAGTTCCCTTGCTACATATTCATCGATTATTCTTTTCTTCTTCTCACTTTTATTTCCCGTGGAAGATAAATTCCATACACGCAGTACTGTAGATAGTTCTGTTGAACTCAAACTGTCTCATAATTTATTTTCCATTATTCAAATATTTTTAATTGTTTACTTAACTCGAAATTCTTATATCCCACCGAAACTTTTCGCACAGTATCTAAATACCACGAAATTTTTTTGTATAATCTCAATTTCCACGAAATTTCTCGTACAATCGAAATTTTTACATGATACACGACGTATAATCTCAAATTTCGCACAATCGAAATTTTTATACAGCATACACAAAAGTCCACAAAAATTTCTTGTACGCCCCTGAAATTTCTCACACCGTTGAAATTATTATACACTCATGAAATTTCTCATACCATAACGAATTTCTTCGAAGTTCTTCCCCCAGAAGTTTCTAGTTTAATTTCGTATTTGATTGCCGAAATTTTAGCACAATCGTCTTTTCCGCACTGATTCACATTAAATAATCCCACTTCTGACACCAATGTTGCGTGGTACCCCTTAGGATCGATGTTATGAAAATGATAACATTTTTTATTTGTGTGAATTTAGTGTATAAACTTTATTTATAATTATTTCTGCTTTAACAATTAGTCCTAAAAATATTTAATATTTAATAATTAATTATCAAAATTAATTTATCACAGATTTAACAAAATACACAGTCACTATTTCTAATAATTGATCATTATTTTTACTTTTAGATTCAAAATTACTGTTCTCCTCTCGGCTTTAATATTTGAAACACATTCTGATTTTGACTGATCCCAGACCCGGTCCTCGGCTGCTTTTTATACCAAATTAGAGTGTCTCCGGAAGTTACCAGAAAATTTTCGATTCTCCCTGGCTTTTGATACTATATGGCAACACTTCTCGAATGGTCTATAAATTGTAAACATTTCTAAGAAATTTAGAAATTGATTTTGACATTTCAAATTCGTGGAAATGGTTGTCAAAAATAGAGTGTAGTATTTTTCTGGAAGCATTCTAATTTCTTTTTCGTAAATAAAAAAATAGAATGCTTCCAGCAATTTCTAGTGCTGTGTAATAGTATAGTGCAATATTTATCCACTACCTTCATCAAACCTGAAGTTGCAACTAAATTAGCAAATCTGAAATACTTTAGTGTACTTGACCTTAAAGAAGTTTAGTAGCAAGTCCGTTCAAATAAGTCGTCAAGTGATCTTTGTACGTTTTCTACAACTTTCAGGTGTTTTAAATTTAAAAGACTACCATTCGGCATTAAGACAGCTCCCGAAGCTTTTCAAAATTTAAATTTAAGGAATTTTTCAAAAATACCAGGAGTTAGTGTGTATATTGATAACATACTCATCACTGGAAATACGTTAGAAGAGTATGACATTAGATTAAAGCTTGTGATGGAAACAGCAATTAAAAACAAAACATAAAGTTTAATAAAGATAAAATAGAACTAGGAGTGAATCAGGTTACTTACTTGGGACATATTATATCTGAAAAAGGCACTGAAATCGGCCCTAATAGAGTAAAAGCTATAAAAGATCTAGCTCCACCAACAAGTAAGAAAGAGCTTCAATGCTTACTAGGTATAGTAAATTAATTATATGAGACAATTTTTACCGGATTTATCATCAATTTCACAACCATTGCCGGATTTATTAAAGAAAAATGTAATCTTTAAATGGATTAATAGTCATAATAGATGCTTAGAAATAATAAAGGAGAAAATTTCTAAAGCGCTAATGTTAGCATCTTTTAATCATAAAAAAGAAATTTCTATTCCAGCAGATGCGCCCAATTTGGTCTAGGGTGTGGATTTTTACAGGAACAGAAATATGCTCAAGTAGAAAAAGAGCTTTTAGCAATAGTATTTGCTTTTGAAAAATATTAAAAATACATTTATGAAAAAAAAAACAATTATCACGGATCATAAACTATTGCTTGGAATGATAAATAAAGAAATTGGTCTCATAGGAGCTGCTAGATTACAAAGAATGAGACTTAAGTTCGTAAAATACAACTTTTTACTACAATACGGTCCTGGGAAAACAATGCTCATAGCAGATTCATTATCAAGAAACTTTGTTAAAGAAAGCCACAACTCAGGTAGTACATACATTAAATATGAGGGATCAGAAGAAAGAAAAATTTAAGGAAGTGAGCACATTTCAAAATGGATGGCCAGAAACCAAAGGAAAAGTAGATGATAGGATCAAGTACTTTTGGAAATTGAACGACAATATTTAGAGGATGATCTAGTTTTTCTAAATGATAGAATAATAGTTCCTTATGTCGTTGAGAGATGAAATTGCGAAACTTTTACATACATCGCATATAAGTGTTGAAAAAACTAAATCTAGAGTTCGTAGCTTTGTTTTTTGGCCAGGATTAGATGAAATGATTGAGAATGCAGTTACCAAATGCGATATATGTCAAAAATATAGCAGTAGAAACATTAAAGAACCAATGATACCACACACTATCCCTAACCTACGGTATTATAAAATTGGCATGATTGTAATGGAATTACACGGTAAAACTTATCTAATAGTTGCAGATTATTTTACCACGTTTTTATTAACTCGCTTCCTTCCTTCCTTGTTTGTTTTTCCAGTACAAATCTTGCAATCGATTTCTAACTAACTTCCGGACTAGCTAGACATTTCAAACTTTTAGAATAGATCAGAAAATGATGACAATGTATTCCTTCAATAATTTTAACCATCTTCAACCAAAATTAAATTTATTTTCAGTAAATTTTGTTTTCTATGGAAATTCCTTAATATTATTTTAATTTTTGAACAACTGTGTAGTCTTAAATACTTATAGGTAATCAAATAAAACGCCTTTATAGACTCACAAATTTAAACACTGTTTATTGAACGCGTTTCAACTCTATTTTAAGAGCCATCATCAGCGTGAAACTAGAAAACAATAAACGAAGATTTTATAAAATTTTTTTAGATTAATTAAAATAATTCTTAAAAGATATTATGAACTATTACCAATAATTTAACTTAATACGAAATACATAATTATTTTTACAAAAAATTTTCCTTTTGGTTTGGGAAACTATTACTTTTTTTTTTTTTTATTTATTAACCGACTAACATATTTTCACAGACTAAATGTCGATATATAACATTTAAGATTTTCAATTTAAAATTAAACGGCAATACTCTGTGGTTAGGGAACAAACATTTTTGATTTTAATTTAAGTTCTTTGTTGTTAAAACCGTTTTTTGTAGCCGAATAGAATTGACTGAACTGGGCCGTTATCAGCATTCAATAAGCTTCCACGATGTCTATGTATGTATAAGCTTTCGTATGCGTCAAGGTATATTGGTTCGTTAATACCTTTTATTAATTCTAGGTTTTCCTTGTCAAAATCGTGTTCATTTTCCAACATATGTTTGGCTACAGAAGATTTTTCTGGTTCGTTTTTTCTGCAATGGTTCCTATGTTCTAAAAATCTTTTATGAATAGTGCGACGTGTTTGTCCTATATATTTTTTTGGACAGTCATTACATTTTATGGCATAGACTCCCGATTTCTTCAAATTTGGAATCTTGTCTTTAGGATTACCCAGTATTTCTATTATTTTCCCGCTATTGGTGTATACTGGTCTAATCTTATATTTTTTGAGTATCGATCCAATTTTATAGGAGAACTTTCCCAAATATTTGAATTTTACCCACTTGTAATCTTCTTTCTTTCGTTGCTTTAGCAGTGTAGAGTTGTTCTTTAATTTCTTCGAATGTTTTGTTACTAATTCGTCTATTTTTGTGGATTTAAAACCGTTCAAAATTGCAATTCTCTTTATGTTTTTAAGTTCTTTAACATAATTGCTAATATTTAGTGGCATTTGCACAGTCTATATACCATGCTATTGAACGCCGCTATTTTATGTTAATATGCAGAATGTGAATTATGTGTTATATATCTGTCCGTATTTGTGGATTTCCTGTATATCTAAACTGTTGCCTATTCTGGTTAATCCTAAGTCTAAAAAGGACAGTTTATTCTCTTGTTCGTGTTCAATAGTGAATTTTATATTGTCATGTATATTGTTTAAAACATTATGAAGGGTCTCTACTTTGTCTTTATCTACTATGGCAAAAATGTCATCGACGTATCTACGCCAGAAACGTGGGAAAACATGATCGTTTCTCAATGACCATTCCATGTCAGCCATGAATATGTTCGCTAAGAAACTGGATAGGGGGTTTCCCATGCATGTGCCCAATTTTTGTTTATAAAACTTCCCTCTGAATTGGAATATGGATTGGTCCATGCATAATTTTGTCATATTCATGTAGGTTTTTATTATATTTTCTTCGAGTTCTTGACTCTGTAGCCAAATGTGAAAGACCTGTAGTGCTTTCTAAATGGATATTAGTCAGTAATATTTGAATATAATACACAGCACTAGAGTTTCCATTTCCCGATACTTTTTAATTTCCCGGGATACGGGAAATTTTGAATTACATTTTCCGGATACTCCCGGATTTTCCTACAAATATTAAAGGGAAGTATAAACGAAAACATTACAAATAATATTTTATTATAAAAACATACAGCAATTCTAAATCGGCCTATATCTGATTTTTTGATACCCTATGGTAGAAATGGGACAGAAAAAACTCAAAATTAACATTATTTCAAGGTTTTTTCTTCATAACTTTATTTCTTCTTTTCAAAATTTCTTCTAATTTGCAGGTAACCTAGACCCCATGGTACATACTACCAGAGGGTATATTAGTTTTGCCACTCGATTTGTAACATATCGAAATAATCGTCCTAGAAAGGTTTTAAGGGTATGGTGTGCAGGGAATCAAAAGTTGTATCGATTTATGCATGTCTGTCCCTTCGCCCGACCGTATACAAGATACATCAAAAACGCGTCGTCCGATTTTTATGAAATTTAGAGTGTGAGTTGCTTATTTCCTGATTTGGGTTGGTATTGCATTACAGCAAAATCGACACAGGGGGAGCAAAGATATAAAGGAAAAACCAGGGTGACTAGAAAGTTTTGCTGTTTTTTTGTTTACGGTTTTTCGGATTTAATTGGAAATTTGTCAACCAATTGTGTTTAAATTAGTTGTATAGGTTAAGTACACAAATAGACCTTACGATGTGAAATTTCAGTCAAATCGGTCTAAGGATAGTGGAGAAATAAATAAACCTAGGAGAAAATAACTCTCTTCATATAGTTTTTGTGGTGTGGTATTTCGAGGTATTTCATCGACAGGACGATGATATTTTTGACAGGTTTATGGATATTTTTCAAGGTCCAACTGTGACAGATTACAAAAATGTAACCAGTCTCCCACCTGGTGACAATTAAGTAATTTTTCGGGTAGATGCATGTAAATATATGAATATTTTAGAAAATATATGGAATAAGCGTCATCATCACCAAATCGACAACGCAAGTAAGGGGTAAAGGCGATAATTTTTTGTTTCGTTGGCGACTAACCTGTGTCTAGTTTTGAGTAATCTATATAAATAAAATCGTAAATGTTCGTTTGTTCCTAACCGGTAAGCATCGAAACTTCTCGACCAATTGCTTTGAAACTTTTACAGAATGTTCTATGTGATTATGACCATGTTTATATGTACTTTTTATTTACCTATGCTATACCTGAGCCAGGTAGTAATTGATTTAATAAATGAAATCACTAACACAAAGCCATAAGCACGTTGAAAATCATTGCCCTTCAATGAGAATACGTGATTATTCTTACTCACACGCGCATACATTAATAAAGTACATATAATACAGAATGTAATCACAGATTTTAGAAAATACAGATGGGTGTAGTGACGGCGTTAAAAATATCAATTCGGAGGGGCAACACTTTAATGCTTATGTATTCTGGAACATCAGACTTGCGAAAAATGTTTGCGTTTTTTATTTCAAAAAACAAGTTTCTCTTAAGCCTACAAAATTAAATTATTCGCTTTAGATCCTCTGTATTGAAATGTAACGAGCAAATTATATCTTTACTAATTGGCGTAAAATTTTGTAAACCCGTAGCCGAAAGCAATTTCATACGTATTTTCTGGAAACCTTAAAACAAAAACAAAATTTAAAACTGAAAATGTTAATTTTCAAAAACATCAACGAATTTTACGAGTTGTCCCCATTTTGAACAAAAAATGACTGTCACTGGTAGTTTTCGATTTTTTTTTAAAAAAAAAAGCGAAGGGTTTTGGGCTACGATCTGGATTCAAAGTTGATTCAAAAAAACAAATTTTTTACTAAATTATGAATTGACATCATATCTGTTTGATTAATTATAATTAAATAAAGCCAATAAAAACATTTTTTTTGTACAGCAATATTGAAAATTCGCTCATTTTAATAAAAAATATATCAAACTTACGCGTGAAAGGAAAATTTTTTCCCCCCGAAAGTTATAATACGAGCTAAAAAAAGATATCGTAAGAATAGGGTTTATGCCAAAAATCAAGTTTGTTTAAACATACAAAATTAAATTTTAAAATTATAATCTACTCTCTACTAATTGGCGTAAAATTTTGAAAACCCAAGGCCGAAAGGCATTTAATAAGTAGTGTCTCATTTTTCGGAAACACTAAAACCAAAAAAGGCATTTAAAAGTGAAAATGCTGAATTTAACAAAACCTTAATTGAAATTTCCAACTTGGGACGATTTACAATACAAAACATCTTACTTCCTAGCCAATCGCCGGTGGATAGTCATGACATTACAGTACGTGTTTTCAAACAGAGGCTGAAATCGCTGATGGAATTCATGGTAAAACATGAAGTGTTTGGATCTGTCCGCTGCTGGATGTACTGAGTGGAAAGGTAAAAGAGGGGATTGCCAAACGTACATATACTAATCTGGCTCTATAACAAAATCACTTCAAACTAAATCGACGATGTAATATGCGCTGAAATACCGATGTTGATAAGGATTTGCATGAAGTTGTGACGAAAAATATGATACATGGACCTTGCGGTACGCTGAATCCAAATTCACCATGCATGATAGTATCCAACACAGTTACAGGAAACGATGGATATCCTTTATACAGAAGAAGATCAGCAGAAGATGGCGGTAAATTAGCAACCCCTAGCATATTCGATGGAACTACGATAGGCAAACTCTATACCGTGCATCCCAATCAAGATGAATGCTTCTTTCTTCGCCCGCTGTTGATAAATGTGGCCGGTTCAACGTCTTTCCACCAATTTAGAATTGTAAACGGTGATACACATGCCACTTTCTGGAGCCCATGTCATGCTCTGAATTTATTGCAGAACCACCGACACTGGGATGTATGCATTAATGACGAGTGCAACACATTACATCCTCATCAAATTTGTGCATTGTTTGCAATTATATTGACCGCCTGCTCTCCTTCATCTGCAACAGAGTTATAGGAGAAATTTTAAACCCAGATGGCTGAAGATATTTCCGTCGAATATGCAAGGAAAATTCAAATATAAATATGGATTTCACAGCAGAAATCTACAACGAAGTGTTGATAATGATTGAAGATTTATGCTTAGAAATAGCGAAGAAAGTTCTCAATCAATTGGGAATGCCATCACCGAATCGATCTGCTGCTGCTTTGTTTGATGTAGAATTGGGTCGTGAACAAAATTACAACACGGGTGATATTTTGTCCTATGTGCAATCAAATATTCCTAAGCTAACGTTTGAGCAAAAGGCATTTACGATCAAATAATGCAAACTGTCAATAACGGAGTTGGAGAAATATTCTTTTTAGATACGCCAGGAGGAACTAGTAAAACGTTCCTAATTAGATTGATTCTGGCCACAATTCGGTCCCAAAATGACATAGCCTTAGCTCTTGCATCGTCCGGAATAGCTGCGACGTTGGAAGAATGTGGAAGAACGGCTCATTCCGCTTTGAAATTGCCATTAAACACTCAATACATTGAAAATCCCACATGCAACATTTCCAAAGCATCCGGCATGGGGAAAGTATTGCAGAAATGCAAACTTATTGTTTAGGATGAATGCAAAATGGCGCACAAAAACACGCTCGAAGCCCTTGATCGATCATTGCAAGACTTACATGGAAATATCAGACCATTTGGGAAAGCATTAATATTGCTTGCAGGAGATTTCAGGTAAACATTACCTGTAATTCCTCGATCGACACCAGCGGACGAAATAAATGCTTGCCTGAAATACTCTACTTTGCGGCGACGCGTAAAGACATTCAAATTGACTACAAATATGGGAGTCCAGCTGCAAAACGATAGGTCAGCAGAGATATTCCTACATCAATTGCATCAATTGAAAGGTGCCGGTTGACCTGACGTCAGGACGAATTTTATTGCCTCATAACTTCTGCAATTTAGCGACGTCAAAAGAAGAATTGTTTGAAAAAGTATTTCCCAATATTCAAACCAATTACAAGAATCACGATTGGCTAAGTGAACGACCTATTCTTGCGGCCAAGAACAAAGACGCCTACGAACTTAACAATATTATTCAGTCTAACATTCAAAGCGAGGTGGTCACATACGAGTCCGTCGACACTGTTGTAGAAGCAGATGAAGCGATTAATTATCCAAGAGAATTTTTGAATTCACTCGATCTGCCGGGCATGCCACCGCACGTACTGGGATTGAAAGTCGGTGTGCCAATTATCATGTTGCGAAATATCAACCAGCCAAAGCTTTGCAACAGCACGCGGCTTGCAATAAAAAAATTAATGAGCGACATCGTAGAAGCAACAATCTTGACAGGACCTTTTAAAGGTGAAGATGTCCTCATTCCTCGCATTCCTATGATTCCAACGGATATGCCATTTCAATTTAAGAGATTGCAATTCCCGATTCGATTGGCGTTTGCAATCACCATCAGCAAGGCTCAGGGCCAATCTTTAAAATTGTGCGGTTTAGATCTAGACACGGATTGCTTCTCACATGGACAATTATATGTTGCGTAATCTAGAGTCGGCAAACCAGAAAATCTCCATATTTGCACAGAAAATGGAACAACAAAAAATGTTGTATAACCACAAGCATTGTGAAATTATATATGCGAGAAACGTGCGCTTTTTCTTTTCTTTTCCATTTAATCAGACTGAGCCACAGCAACGCTTGGTCGGGTACAGTATAATATATAATATAATGTAATATAATATATATAAATAATGTAATTATTAAATATATTCAATTGTGGTTTTTAGTGGTTTTAATAAGTATCATTCAGTAATTATTTATTTTTGATTATTTTCTAAATTTACTTTTTCTTTTATTGGTTTTGGTTAATGTAACGTAATATATTTTAGGAAAACGAAATTTAATTTTTTGGAATTTTTTGTTGTTGTACTTTTACGGTTGTTTTATCTCTTTTTTTTGACAGTTGTGTTTTACAGCCATTTGTCTCTTAATTTGCTATTAGCCAATTCCACTTTCTCCATAAGTAGGTTTCACCGTGTTTTCATTGTTTTATATTTTTTTTTTTAAAATATATAAATATTTATTTTTATCATGACCTCTTGCATTACATGCGCAAAAGAATGGAATTCATTCGATATTTACATCTCTTGCAATGGGTGTAGTGGAATATCTCATGCTGTGTGTGCTGGTGTTACGGGGAGAATCGCTGACAAGTCAAAAGACACTAATATTGGCCTTCAATGGTTGTGCCAAAATTGTCGTAAGTGCTCTACCAGCGTTCTGTTGAATCGTATTGAAGTGATGAAAAGATCGCTTGCTGTCTTAAAGACTAATTTCAAAAATCTGAACGATCTTTTCACAACTAAACAAAGGCTTTTCGACGATTTAACACTATATGCTGAAAACGTCTCAGTCTCAAATTGTCTAAGCGACCTCACACCCAGCCGAGATACGTTGCCCTCTGCGAAGATTGCTACTTTGTCAGTTGCATATACAACATTCACATCTTTGACAGAAATCATTAAGAAAGGTATCGATGACGTCATTATCCCTGAAAATATAAATAGAAGTGGAAATAATGACGATGGCAGGATTTCGGTTGATACTGAAAACACAATAATGATAATGTCAACCCGCAAGAAAGAGATACTATGGGGGAGGGTTGTGATGACAATGAAAGTGTCATCTCTTGTGCCAAAACCAAATCTAAGCCTAAAAGCTTGGCACGCCGGATTGCTGGAGTTGAATATGATGAAAGATAAACACTGATATGAGAACGGATACAAATTATTTGTTAGGACTTCAATAGTTTTATAAACAAGATAAAAAATAAAAGTTGTCTATTCAAGATGATGATTCTAGTGTGACTGACTAGACAGAAAAATACATGCGTGAAGTTGACGGCTGCCCTTGGATATCACAACAACTGGCACTAAAACTAAACCAAAGCGAAGTTTTAGCATGCCAGATCACTGGTAAGAAAAATAAGATAAATGGTGAACACGATAATGAAAGTAGGAATACTAGTACTCACTGGGACACGAATGACAACAATAACTTTAACAGCGGCGAAATGAATAATCATAATATAATCAATGATACTAATACTGATGATAACAATAATAGTAACATAAATGTATGTTTATCAGTTCTCCAAGCTGTACCTAAACCTACGTCCCTTTTCGTTTCTAGATTAAGCCCAAATCGCCAACTGCAGATGTAGTGAAACATCTTGCGTCCATTAATAACCCTATATCATGCATAAGGTGTGATAAGATTTCTTAAAATAGGGATCACATTTCATCCTTCAAAATCCAATGCAATGACGCAACATTTGACAAATTAGTATATTATTTGGCCAAAGGGCACACTAGTTAAAGAATTTATTCCACGTCAGAAACATAAATTAAGTCAGGCCTCCAAATCTAAATCAAAAAATTAGATACCTTGTCCCTTTACTATCAGAATGTAAGGGGGCTAGGAACGAAAATTCGAGATCTTTTCTCTAAATCTCATGGTATTCCCTTTGACGTGGTAGGTTTCACCGAAACTTGGCTTCATGAGGGTATTTACGACGCGGAACTGTTTTCATCCGAATACGCAATTTACCGAAAGGATAGCCATAATGGATATAATCTTTCTTACGGTGGTGGTGTTTTAATAGCATTTCATACAAAGTGCAAAAGCTCAGTATCTAATATACCCCTGAATGCCGATATTGAGTTAATATTTGTTAAAATATCATTTCGCACATGGAATTTATTTGTTCTTTGCTGCTATATCCCACCTAATAGCTCCATTAATACCTACGAATCATTCGTAAATGCAGTTGATTTCGCCTCTTCACAATTTAATCCAAATGATGATATTATTATACTTGGTGACTTTAACCTTCCCAAATTAAACTGGACATTGTCACAAAATGACAACTTTCTTGTCCCATTAAACCTCACTTCCAAACAAGAAACTGTCTTTGTAGACAGTCTTGTTTCGTACGGACTGATGCAATGCGATAGTGAAACAAATACTCTGAACCAGGTATTGGATCTAGTTTACACTTCTTACAGTAACTGTATTAATGTTGAACCTAGCGAAATATTTCTTTTGCACGTTGATTCTTATCACCCGCCGTTATTAATAAATTTTGCCCACTTTAACGATAAAGATCAGTGTATCGTCGAAAATGTGGCACAGTTCGATTTCAAATGTGCAGATTATTCAAGCCTTACTTCTCTACTTACCGATATTGATTTTGACGAAGTTCTTAGGGTGGACGAATCGAACGATTATAAGAAAATTAACATAAATGTAGCCCTTCCAAAATTTTATAATATTTTATTCAAGTGGTACGATCGCGATCTAAAATCTCTTCGGAACACACGAAACAAACTCTGGAAAAAATATGCAGCCTCCAAACTTCCAACTGACTTCAAGGCTTTTCAAACTTGCGTTACTCAGTTTCACTGCAACGCACGTGAATTATACACATCCTATATTGATACTATTAAATGAGATCTCTACTATGATCCTAAAAATTTTTGGAAATTTGTAAATTCTAAGAAGAAGATTCATCAATATCCGTCCTCCCTATCTCTTGGTGGTGTTGAAAGTGCTGCTCCACAGTTTCTTTATAATCTATTTGCGCACTTTTTCAAGGAGTCATTCGTCCATAACGATACGTCGATTGACTATAAGTATTTCGATTACTTAAATTCCAATCCATGTGTTACATTATATCCATGTGAAATTGACGAATCATCCATTTTGAAATTTATCGCTAATTTAGAAATGAATTTCAGTCCGGAGCCAGATGGTATTCCCAATAGTATCTTAAAAAATACTGGTATGCTTTTAGTGCGGCCATTGTTTCTTCCTTTCAATAGGTCATTATCTTCCTCGGTTTTCCCCGATCTCTGGAAGTTCCCTTATATTACCCCATTCACAAAAAGGGAAACAAAAGTGACATATCTAATTACCGACCAATAGCCAAACTATCTTCTATTCGGAAATTGTTTGAAGCTATCTTGTGTGTATGAAAGTCTTATAACATGTAATCAACATGGTTTTGTTAAAGGAAGATCTACTGTTAGCAACCTAATGGAGTTTGTTTCAGGAGTCACAAATGCCATCGAGGGGGGCGCAACAGGTTGATTGCATTTATACTGACTTATCTAAGGCATTTGATAAACTATCTCAGAAAATAATACTCTTCAAACTGGATATTCTAGGGTTTAGTTCCTCGCTCCTTAAATGGATTGAAGCCTATCTCAACGACAGAAAATATCAGGTAAAGTTCCGTCAATCTTACTCCAGTCCTTTCATAGTGAACTCGGGTGTCCCCCAAGGTAGTCACTTGGGGCTCCTTATTTTTATTCTGGCAGTAAATGATATACCCCAGGTTATATCACATTCTAGTGTGCTTGGATATGCTGACGACTTTAAGATTTTTAAAGTGATAGCTGATGTAACAGACTGTATCCACTTGCAAAACGACTTAAAGAGTTTCTCCTTGTGGTGTGATGAAATAAACTCATCTTAAATGCTGACAAATGCAATGCCTTGACATTCACTCACAAGCGACAGCATATTATATCACACGATTATATTATAATGGAGAAATTGCTAAAAAAATCTTCACTTATTAAGGATCTGGGAGTGGTTTTTGATTGACGTATGGATTTTAAACGCCATATGGAATCTATAATCAATAGAGGAAACTCACTTCTGGGATTTATTAGAGGATGGACTTTTGAACTTAATGATCCCAATCTATCAAAACTACTGTATATATCACTTATTCGTCCTATTCCCGAATATGCCAGCGTTTTTTGGTCTCCGTATTACGAGATTCACAACCATAGGATAGAATCAGTCCAACGTAGATTTCTACGTTTTGCTCTACACCGGCTCCCCTGGCAAGCGAACGATAATATGCCGTCGTATAACGCTCGCTTCACATTACTCGGTCTTCAGACTCTGGAAGTTCGTCGTTTATCTTCCGATGTAGTTTTTCTACAACAGCTTATATCGGGAAATATCGTCTTCTTGAGTTGATTTCATTTCGGACGAGACTTCTCAATTCTAGGTCTAGAAACGTCCTAACCATTCCTTATCACCATTTTTTTTTCTTATAAGGAGGTGGGTGCCAAGGTACCCCGTACTTAGGTCATGCGGCCCATTGCACCCTCGGGAGAATCTGGACATATGTCCTGGAATCGCACAAGTTTTCCAAGAAAACCTATGGAAAAAAAAGACTAATAACCTGGCCCCTTAAGGCACCACATAAACTAATAACGTGTATTGATGTTTCCTCAACGGTTCCGCACTTACGACAGGTGGGATCAGATAGGATACCTATGGTATGTAGATGCTTGCGGATGCAATGTCCCGTGAGGGCACCCACCAGCACTCTGGTTTTATTACGGTCCAACTTCAGTAACGAGTCCCTGACAAGGCCTGGTTCTGTTATGAAAATTTTGGATTGTCGAAGAGACTCATTTCGCCACTCAATTTTGTGTTGTACGGTGATCCATTCTCTAATGGAGAGTTTGGCTGTGCTCTTAGGAGTACCAATGATGGGTTCCGGCCCGATAGGTTTCCTAATGGTGCCCATCTTGGCCAGTACATCCGCCATTGTATTGCCTGAGAGCCCGAGGTGTCCCGTTATCCAGTTGAGTACAACTCTGTTGTACTGAGCTAGTTGGTTGAGGGTGTTAAGGCATTCTTGGACGATGCAAGATGTTATCTTGACTGCACTCAGAGATTATAGCGCAGCTTCGCTGTCCGAGAAGACGTTAATATGCAGATTTTTGTAGCCCCTGTTTAGGTTCTCATTGGCGCATGTCATAATGGCAAGAATTTCAGCCTGGAAGACTGAACAATGAGTGCCCAAGGCGATAGATATTGCCTTTTTGGGCACTGTACCAATGACACCTGCCCCAGTTCCTGCATCCGATTTAGAGCCATCCGTGAACCAAATGAGGCCCAGTGGTTTTGCGAGACTCTCACCGTCCGCTATCCAGGATTCTCTGGAAAGCATGACAGTCTCGAATCCGCGTTTGAAAACAAATTCCGGGGACATAACGTCCGATGGCATCGAGAGTATGGGGCATGATTTGATCAGATTAGCTAGGATCCTGGTATGGCCCTTGATATCTGATCGACCAATCCAGAGTCCACATTTCGCAGTCTATAGGACGTTGCCATTGCTGTACTTTGAACCACCAAGTGTAGCGCTGGAGTTCCCAAGAGGGCCTCAATGGCTGCAGTTGGCGTCGTTCTGATTGCACCCGTAATACTTAAAAGAGCAAGTCTTTGAATACGGTTTAAAAGATCTCTAGCATTGGATAGTAGGGTACGAGGCCACCAAACAATCGATGCGTAAGTCAGCAGAGGTTTAACCACCACATTGTACATCCAGTACAACATTTTTGGTTTTAGTCCCCAGGTGGGTCCAAAGGTTCTGCGACAGGCCCATAGGAGCGCCGACGCTTTCTGTTCTTTGACCTCCACGTGCTTTTTCCAGGTCAGCTTTTTATCTAGATATACTCCTAGATATTTCACTGACTCGGAAAGTTGCAGTTTCGTTTCACCTAGACAAGGAGCCTGAAGACCTTCGAGATTCCTATTCCTGGTGTACATAACGAATTCAATTTCGTCAGCATTGACGGAGAGTCCCTTGGAAAGGGCCCATTTTTGAAAATTGACAAGAGCTTGATGAGTCAACTCAGCTAATGTACTGGGGAATTTTCCCGATACAAGAAGAGCTATGTCATCCGCATACGCTTGAGCATAGTATCTCGAGGTATTCAAAATCCTGAGAAGGTCATCTACAACCAGACACCGCAGAAGTGGAGATAGTACACCTCCCTGCGGGCATCCCCTCATAACTGAGATTAATTCTGTATCTCTTCTCAAACTGGTCCATGCAGTTCGAGTGGACAGCATGGTTCTTATCCATCTAGTGACAGTCAGACCCGCGCCGTGCACTTCGGCTGCCTCGCTCATGGCATCAAAAGTGACATTGTCAAATGCCCCTGATTTTTCAAGAAAAGCACCAAGAGCGTATGATTTAGTGTCTAGAGTTTTTTCAATTCTGAACACTAGTTGATGGAGTGCAGAATCCATTGTTGTTGTTATTTTGTCTTCCATTCTTGTCCCAACGAGTCTGGGGGATATAAGAACCCTGAACGCGGCGCCCCCTGCACATGCAGTAAGCTGGTTACGAGGGAGTTTCGGCTGGTTCCCCCAAGAGATCGTTAACGACATCTCCCGTTTTACACACTGAGATGCCATGCAGCCCTCGGCACGATGCATTTCCACCTTGGCTTAAGTGCGCTTGAGTTGTCATTTGTCTGACCCCTCTCCGTCTACCTCACTAGCATGGGTGACCCTGCTGGGAACTAAATGTTCCCGCTAGCATCGCTATCAGAATCATTAGAGTACGCAAGCTTTTCTACCACGGCAAGGTTACAACTCAGAGAAAAGCCCTATCACCATACTAATTACGGAATGCAGGAGCCTCTGACGCACATGTTTAAAGAGCTAAATTCGCATGCACATGTCTTTGATTTTCATGTGTGAAAAAGGGAATTAAAGAAAAGTTTCAAATAACCCTTATACTTTTTGGAATCTTTGTTGTATTAATTGTTTGGTAATATAGGCATGCTTGTAAATATGTACTATTTTCAATTTTTACTAATTATTTTACTAATTATTTTAATACGTACTAAATTAACACATAACATATTAATACATTAATACACTAATTTTCCTCTTCTCCTCAACTTGAACCCACTTTAACCAGCCTTCCTTTTCCTCACCCCAGGCTTGATGATGATGCGAAATTGCCTTGTTGTTTGGCTCGGCCTTTGCTTTTGATAGTGGCAATTTCGTACCTAATATGCAGAGCACTCTTCTATCTAATATAACAACTGGAAATAATACTCTGCTCAACGAAAGATTGCTACAGGGAAATTTTGGGCAAAATCAGGGAGAAAACCTACCTGACTCTTATAACGCAAATCAGTTAACAAGAAATACAAACAATAATTTCAAAAATAATAATTTCCAGAATAATAGTAACAATAACAATTTTAATAATAGAAATAATAGAAATAATAATAATAATAACAACCAAAATAAGAGAAACGGCTATTTTAACAGAAATAACGGTTTTAATAATTCCGGGAATAATAGAAATTTTAAATATAACCAAAACTATTTTAATACAAATAGTAATTACGGCAATAATTATAATGGCAACCTGAATAACAGGAATTACGGAAACAATAATCATGATAATAATAACAATAATAATAATGGTAATAAGGTTAATAATAACAATGGTATTTATAATAGAAACAAGTATAATAACAATAATAGCCCGCCAAACCAACGATTGCAATGTGGATTTTGTAACAAGTTTGGCCACACTTACCATGAATGTAGAAGGCGTACGAACACACCTTATTGCGATCGATGTCGCATGCATGGGCACACAAAGAATGCATGCAATTCTTCACCACCACCCAATCAAATTAATATGCTAACAAGGCAAACTGGTAGAGAACCCGAAAAAGCAGAAGTTACGTGCAACTCCTGTTTACAAACGGGTCCTACGTTAGCAAATTGTTACGCAAAAGAAAATTGGGAAAAAATTTTTCCTCAGATAACCCTTCGGGAAATTAAAATAAGGCTGTCACACAGACGCACAAAAAACTGAGATAAGGTGTCAGACTGCAACTAACCATCCCCAACAATCAAAGTGTTTAATAAAAATACAATTACTTATAGTAACCAACAGTCCTGCCAAATTGCTAGTAGATACGGGAGCAGATGTAAGTTTAATAAAAAAATCTTCACTAAATAGTGACATAATAATAAATAAGAACGAAGTAATAGATATACAAACCGCAGTTGGTAAAGGTCAAACATTGGGTACATGCTCTACCACTTTCCCCCCACCGATTTCGCAAACATGTAAGTTCTACATAGTGGAAAAAATTAAGCAAATTCCAGGTGATGGTATATTAGGGTATGATTTCTTGTCTCAGAATTGTAATGCTGAAGGCCCAAACAAACGGTTAACTTCCCCCGAGGTAAAATTTGACAAAGGCAATTTCAGAATACCACTTTTTACAGGTGAGTCCACAATGTCCAAAGAAATGGTCCATATAGATGTCGCCCAGGCACAGATTGAAACATCTGTACCTAAGGCTAAAATTGTAAGTGGCCACGCGGACGGACGAACACCTCTGAACCAGAACTTGGAAACCGAATTGAAATATAAAAAAGAAACTCAGAGAGAAATTTATATCCCGGCAAGGTCGAGAAAGTTGGTGCAGATAGAAGTGACATTCAAACAAGATAGACTCTGCTTGTCGCAAGAACTAAGCAAAGGAGTTTATCTGGGAGGTTGTCTGGTCAGGCCAGTCGAAGGAAAAGTAACCGTTCCAATCCTCAACACTCAAGTAACGGACAAAATAATCAAACCATATACCCCCACAACTAAACCACTGGAAGAATACAGTTTAATAACCTTATGCGAAGAAACTGAAAATTTAACTAAAGAAGCGGAAAAATATTCCGACGATTATATGAAATGTTTATTTAACATAATTTAAATACAGATATTAAAAATAATAACAGAATAAAAGTACTCAAACAACATTTAAATCTGGATGAAAGCGCGACTATTGAGGAGAAAAACTCCATAATTCAGATATGTGAGGAATACAACGATATATTCGATTTACCCGACGATAAGCTTACTTATACTAACTCATGCGAACACACAATCCCAATCAAGCAAGATCAAGCACCGGTGAACCAAAAAATGTACCGCTTGCCAGAAAAACAACGAGCAGTAATTCAAGAACAAGTCCAAGAAATGCTAGAAAACCAAATAATTACACCGAGTAAAAGTCCGTGGAACTCACCACTACTCGTAGTACCGAAAAAGAATGGACCAGATGGAGAAAAAAGATGGAGAGTTGTAGTTGACTTCAGGAAACTAAATCAAATTACAATCGGCGATGCATTCCCGCATCGAAGATATTTTGGATCAATTGGGACACTCAAGGTACTTCAGAACACTAGATCTTGCTAGTGGATACCATCAAGTTTTGGTTAATAAGGAAGACCGAACCAAAAACGCATTAAGCACCCCTTCTGGTCACTATGAATTTCAGAGAATGTCGATCGGGCTCACGGGAGCGCCTGCAACTTTCCAAAGACTTATGAACCATGTACTATCAAGACTACAAGGTTTTTTGTGTTTCGTTTATATAGACGATATAGTTATATATGGAAAAAATTTACTTGATCACAATATCAAGTTAGATTCAATATTTTCTAGGTTAAGAAATCATAACTTAAAGCTTCAACCTGAAAAATGAAATTTTCTTCGGAAAGAAATTGTATATTTGGGACACAAGTGCTCACCCGAAGGAGCATTACCAGATCCACATAAAATAACATGCGTTCAGGATTTTCCAATACCAAAAACTATCCGTCAAGTTCAGTCATTCTTAGGACTAGCAAATTATTATAGAAAATGCATACCCGATTTTTCAAAGATAGCAGAACCTTTAAATAAACTACTGCGCAAGAATATGAAATTTAAATGGACCGAGCAGTGCGAATTGTGTTTTAACTGTCTAAAAAAATCTTTAATAACACCTCCACTTCTTATTTACCCCGATTTCTCGAAACCATTTACACTAACTACAGATGCAAGTAATGAAGCGATAGGAGCAGTTTTGTCACAAGGCGAAGTAGGTAAAAATAAGCCTATTGCTTATGCCAGTAGATCTCTTAATGGAGCCGAGAGAAATTACTCTACGATAGAAAAAGAACTAGTGGCAATTGTATGGGCGGCAAAAACTTTAGGTGTTATCTTTACGGCTGTGTACACAGATCACAAACTATTAAAAGGGGTGTTTAATGTAAAGGACCCTACAACGCGTTTAGTGCGATTTCATCACAAGCTATGAGAGTATGATTACCAGATTGAGTATAAAGCTGGAAAATACAATACTAACGCTGATGCGCTTAGCCGAATCCCCCCACCAAAATTAAGATCAGTTAATAATGATAAAATATTAGCAGAAAAAGCAACCAATTGACGAAAAATTAGAGCAAGTTAAAATTAGTATGGTGGACGACAACATCGAGACGGGGGACCAATTTTTACGTGAGGCAGCTTTAGTACACAACCACACCCCACACACGGGCAGCAAATTTACACCAATACACGCCCTGTATGGATACCATCGTGCAATTCCAACCACGTTAACAAAAAGACCAGAGCTCATATAAAACTTCGATGATTATTCTAACATAATAAAATACAAATTGCAAAAAATGCATGCCAAAATGAAGGAAAATTTAATTAGAGCAAAAGAAAAATCTAAGGAATACTACGACAAAAATTCAAAGATAATTAAATTTCATGTGCGAGACCGAGTTCTTCTGAAAAACGCAGCAAAGCAGAATAAACTATCTGCAGTATGGATGGGCTTATATGAGGTAAAGAAAATAAATGATGATCTTAACAGAACAATACAGATCGGGAAAAAATGAGAAGAATTTATAACAATAAGATCAAAAAACTCTGATTACCCTAAAAAATATTTTTTTTTTAATTTAATATTTATCACCTAGCAACATATTCTATTTTTTTTTTATTCAACTGACCTACGTCTAATACAATTTTACGAAATATGACACAAAAAAAACACAGGTTTTATTACAGCTCGAATAAATATTTGGTCTTTTCAAATTTTGAAAAGTATGCACTTTCTTTGTGCATGGGGTTTATTAAAAATATATATACAAGTATATGTATTTTTTAGGTATTTTTATAATTTTTTGGGTTTGATTTTGTTCCTTTATACTCATATTTCAGAAATCAAATTAACCAAAATGAGTAATTTCATATTTGCCATACTTTTCGTAACTCAATCACTCGCACAGATCCAAGCACAACAGCTGAATTCAACGGGTATTATGTTTGAATCAATAGAAAATTCAGTTACATACCAAAAGAGATGGACTGTATACACGCAAGTGAATTTATACCAAGAAGATGAAACTCTGTCATTCCTTGCGACTGTAGATACTGAAATAAAAGATTTGTGTTTATTAGCGGGTGGAGAAACAAATGCGTCATGTGCATACTGGCATGAAGAAATTAAAAAAACCACAAGTAAGATACAATCACAAATCGATGCGGTAAACTACTTTAATATAAACCGAAGACAAAAAAGAGCTTGGTTCAACATAATAGGAACCGGAATGAAAACTTTATTCGGCACAATGTCCAAGGATGACGCGGACGATATCTCATCAAGATTGAGGGTATTAGAGGAACACGATAAAGGAAACCTACATATAATCCAGAAACAAGTTACCGTCGTGCAGTCAGCTTTTAATAACCTGAATAAGGCAGTTACGAATATAACCATACAACAAAATCTTTTCGAAGAAAAATTTGGGCATTTTTCAAATAAGTTAGTAGCAGAAATACATTCGCTTAAAAAAGAATTACAAATTTTACACATTCATGCCGAAATGAATGAATTACTAATTTTTACTCTACACTTCCTCCAACAAATATATTTACATTTAAATGAACAATTCGCAATATTATCTTAATTGCAGCAACATAAACTGCACCCTTCGATACTTTCAGCTGAAACTCTAACAAAATTACAATCAGAAATTGCTAATAAAACTGACGCTTTACATTAAGATTTTCCCACCTTAACTCAGATCATAAAGGTAGACGCGGAACATCTCGAAAACGGAATCTTGATACGAATTACATTTCCAATCCCATCCAGAGACATATATACTCTCAATAAAATCTACTTATTCCCGACATAAACTAACAACACTAATTTCATAATTTTAAACACTAACACAGACTATATCCTCAATAATACAAAAAAGGGATCCTCCATCGAATTAACCACCTCTGAAATCAACTGCGTTTGCCAAGAGATATTACTTAATCATTTCATCCCTCTGTACCTATGCAAGATTATACAACCTCGAGAAATAAACCTTTTTAATTCAAAATGTATTCCAAATTTATTAATAAAAAATGCGTTGTCCACTGCAAGTTGTGACTATAAGATTCTCAAACAATCACCGGATATACTAACAAAACTAGTAAGTACGAATGTTTGGTTATTTTCTTTCCGAACATTGCGAATGTTGACAATCCCATTCGCAGACGAAAATTCGCATAACGCATTAATGGGAAACGGTCTCTTGACTTTACTATCAAATTGTATATATATATTAGACGACCAGGAACTTCCATTCGAAGCAAATACAGAATTTAACTTACCGATACATCAACCAGAATATACTGAACTACCATTATTTATATTAGACACAAAATTTAATAACGACGCGAGGAAATATTCTTTGACAAAAATCCATTTTAAGTCTCATCAATCCCTAAACGCTAACTTACAAGAAGCAGGCCAATCTTTGAAAGAGTTCAGTGACGAGCTTCAAAAAATCGAAACTGTCGGAAAGAACAAAAAAATACAAATATAATATACGCCAATAGTAGCATTATCGCAATTCTTACACTAACCATAATATTGGCAATAATAATAAAAACACTGCGAAGGAATAATGTTAAAGAACCCAAAGCAAAAAACAGTGTACCTTTAAATACGGTACAGATACCTCTAAGCTCTTTTCTTTGCAGACCAGTTGTGAAAATAGAAGAGCTAGATGTTAAACTAACCCAAATACATTAACCTATGACTGAACAAAAGAAAATGAATATAGCCCCTCCTCCGCCACCAATGCCTGTAACAGAGACAAGGAAAATTGGTCGAGTTAAACAGATGTGTGAAAATCTGAATGAAAAACAGAGAATTAAAGAATCTCTGGAAAGTCTCAATTAAAAACTTCTTCGCATGATGCTTGTTTATGTCCTATTCTGATTTTTCTCTCTTCACAGGTATCAATATTGGAAATCGGAATGGTATAATAAAAAATTGTATATATATAAATTATATATATAATTATATATATAATTATATATATATAAATTTCTTTTTATTTTTAGTTTCTTTAGAAATAACTCATGTATCGTAGGGAATTCCCCAACAACCAGTGGCGGCTCGTGACTATTTGCGGAGGTGGGGCTAACTCAATATTTGCCTAAAAAAGGTCATTCCATATTCTAATATTATAAACAAATTTATGGAAGTTTCTACTTCATCCTAGAGGTATTGCAATTGAAGTGGTCACCGAGTTTTATCTAATTGGTTTCCCAAAAGTCTATAATGGCAGTGTAACATACATACGTACGTTAACGAATGCTCGCAATTGATTACGAAATATTTATGTAGGTAACCAATATAATTAATATAAACGAAATTGCTTTAAAAATTTTCCAATTAAATCCGAAAAACCATATTAAAAAACGACAAACTTTCTAATTACCCTAGTTTTTGCTTCATAACTTCCTTCCCCCTCGGTCAATTTTGCTGAAATGAAATGCCAAATCCAGTTAAGGATTAACTAAATAACATTCTAAATTTCAAAGAACCCGGATTTTTGAGTTATCTTGTACAAGGACTGGAGGACGGACATGCATAAATCGATATAACTTTTGATTTTCTACACAACCATACCCTTGAAACCTTTCTACGATGATTATGCCGATGTGTTACACTATAAGGGATAAATAGCCAAAGAACTTATAATAATATTTCAAAATTTTTCTTTATAACTTTTTCAAATTTACTCTAAATCACAGCCTGGCTGGTCCCTGAAGACATAAATTTATTCTGAAAATTGTATTCTAATCGGTAAATTCGTTTTAAAGGTACATCAAAAACCTTTATGAACATTTTGTTCCTACGATTATATCTTTCTCCACAATCCCAGATGAATTTTACTACAATTTTCTGTTGCAACGCAATATCAAATCGAGGAATAAGAAACTCACATTGATATTTTAATTTTCAGAGGAATAAAAAAATTTATTAAATATTGAGCTTCCAAATAATTTTAGTAAATAATTTAAAATACTTCACCGGAAATTTTAATAAATAATTAAAAATTTCAAAATCTTAACTCTATATGAAAATTTTGTGCAAAAAATTTTAATTCATTAAAATTTATTAAATAATTAACATTTGTTTATACCTATGCTTTCATTATAAAGTAAGGTATCAAAATAAATTACAAATTTTTTATCTAAAGCATTCAAAAATTTAAAAAATTTATCAATTTCGTTCAAAAATGGCGAAATCTCGGTTTTGATAATAGAGTTTGGAATACTATATCATCTGTGTAAAAATTGAGAGTTAGATTTCCAAACAGAGAGAATAAAGAGAGATATAAATATGAAGAAATGCATTAAAATAGTCAAAACTTGAACTGAATACTTTCTTACGCGAACAATACTTCCACTAATCTTCTCTTTGGGGCTGATTTAAATTAGCCCAAAATGTATGAAATTTTAATATACAAAAACGAGAAGAAGAAGAAAAAAAATGTGTAGTGTACAATGATTTTGTTGTTGGATTGGGACTTGATTTGTTGTAGCCCTTTTTCGTACGATTTTTCTTCTGTTCAAGCTCAGAGAAATATTCGATTCTGTTGGTTTCTTTGTGTTTAAGCTAGTGCGATTTTGTGTTTCTTTTCAATGATGTTTTGCTGTTTGTGTTTACGCTAGCGAGTTTTTTTTTTAAATAAGAAAATGAAGCAATGGTTTTCATTTACTTTATTTTTGTATTTAAGTTAATATAATATATATATATACAATATATAGCTTTTCGTTTATGTTTGAATTTTCTAATATTGTATATTTTTAAAATAAATTTTAACTGAAAACTTTCAGTTGTTCGATAGATTTGCTAGGTGGGGCTTAGCTCCATTATCCCCTAAGGTAGAGCCGCGCCTGTCAACAACAACAAAAAAAAAAACCCATAACAAAAATATGCATTTTTCACAACAAGTCTTGGTTTAAACGAACTAAATGAAAGAAAAAAAAAACAAAATAATAGCAACGTTATTTTAGTAGATAATTTATCAGCTTTTATTTAAAAAACACAACAACAAAAAAATGTATAGAGAAATCAAAAAATGTTGGGCCCAAAACACTGGGAAGCCAATATACATATGCTGGAATGCTGATTGCCCCCGAAAGACAACATCATGCCGGCCTGCATTTCAAAACGGCGTCCAGCCTCCTCAACCCATTGGTCGATGATAAAAGCTCTATCATTACTGTGAGTGGTCACCACAATGTTCTAAAAAAAAAAGAACAATTAGAATAAAAAATAGATGAAAAAAAAAATATATATATAATAACAATTATATCACTTACATTGTTAGGCGCACTCCACAGATGCAGGTGTATGTCAGCAACACCTGCATCTTCAAGAACGATATTATTTCGCTCATCGCTACCCACTAAGGTGCTAGGCAGAATTGGATGAGCTGCCCCGGACCAAAAGTTAACTAAAAAAAGCGCGGCCATAATACTGGTTTTCCTCGTTAAATACTTTTACTGATTAACTTTAAATGACAAGCGTACCATTTTTTTATATAAAAATAAAACGCGTAAAAACGCATAATTGAAAATTTTTTTTTGTTTTCTTACCCAATATTCAATTTTCAATGTTCCAATTTAGTCTTTGTATTGAAATTCGACACCATTCTAAATTATTTAACCAACATCAACATATGGGCTCAAACAAGGGCATTAACCGGTAAAAATTGAATTAAAAATGGCAATAACAAAAAAAAATGAAAATAAGCACATTCTCAATTTAACTGAAATAAGTATTAATTAATATAGCAATGTACAAAATTATGTTTTCATAAAAAACAAAAAGAACCACAATTATGTTAATAATTAAGAAAAACTAATATTTATAAAAATAAGTACTTTAATAAGCCAAACATTTCTCTTTAGTATTAAGTAATATAGTTATACATACATAAATCAATTTCTGGCACTTTCGTAATCGTTCGGAAATTATTAAAACAAAAAAAAAATTATGTTTTCCTTTCAAAACAGTCTAAGCCTTTCTTTGTTTAAAGGTAAAAATAATTTTTTTTTGGGGGGAAATATGAAGGGGTGTAATGTAATAAAACATTACACATACCCCTCGTAATTACAAACTGCATTACGCACTTCAATATGATTGGTTTAGTGACACATTTCCAGAACATGTTGAATCAACATGGAAATATGCCGAAAAATCATATTTCAAAACCATGACTTACTTTGGACACTTTCGAAGGCGAGAATTCTACTTTTGCATAAATGCAAGCCCGACAAAATTATATTGATTTTGTAATATATGATTTATTGGCATAGATTACGAAATCAATAATTCGGTATTTTTCCATAACGAAAAGTAAACCAGGGCGATGGCATAACTCTAGCAATCGTTCTGTGACCTACAAAGGGAAAAATAAGTGCAAAGTTGGAAATTTTTCGCCCTATAAAGATCAAAAGAAAAGTTCGGTTTAAAGTTAGTAGTAGAAAATAATCTAACCAAGCCGCAGTCGGTACGCGAGAAGGAAAAATCGAGAAAGTCAAGAATAGTGACAGAAAATTTCGTGTTAAATAAGTTGAAAATTAGTAAACAAAGGAATTTTGTGTAAAGAAAATTTTGTGTTGAATAAGTTGAAAAGAGGAAATTAGTAAATAAAGGAATTTGGTGTAAAGAAAATTTTGTGTTGAATAAGTTGAAAAGAGGAAATTAGTAAATAAGGGAATTTTGTGTAAAGAAATTTTATGTTGAACAAGTTGTAAGGAGAAAATCAATAATTAAAGGAATTTTGTGCAAAGAAATTTTTTTGTTGAATAAGTTGTAAAGAGAAAATTAATAAATAAAGGAATTTTGTGCAAAGAAATTTTATGTTGAACAAGTTGTAAAGAGAAAATTAATAAATAAAGGAATTTTGCGCAAAGAAATTTTATGTTGAATAAGTTGTAAAGAGAACATTAATAAATAAGGGAATTTTGTGCTGAATAATTTGTAAAGAGAAAATCTGCGTTATTGGAAAAAGTTTAAAATAACCTAGATTGACAATAAAAAAGAGGTGTTTAATAAAAAATAAAGGAATTGTTTTTTTTTTTAAATCCTAAATTGAAGTAAGTGCCAGAAGAACCAGGCAGCAAGGAGAAAATTATGTAAGTCCTATTTATATTAAGTAAATTAAAACACCACCCAAGCGGCAACCCTTCCAATGCAGGAATCGACCCAAAATCGAGTGACGATTTCACTATTCCTCTTTCTTACTGAAGAAAACTCTAGTATCTTCACTAATCAATTTCACGGATAGAGCCACGAGGGTCTCAAGTAGCGCCATATTACACAACAGGCACTTCACCCTTATAAAATTAACATGCTAACACTGATTATTTTCTGTCAACAAATTAATAGTCCCAAAAATAATTTGTCCTTTTCCACTTTCTAGAATATCTAGGGTTCTTCGCCTAAAGACATTATGAGAACAGAAAATTTACACACTGGTCGCATAATAAATTACACCTATATGCATTTTTTTCTTGAGTCCTAAAAATGTTTTAAAAAATTTCAGAAAATTGACATGTACTTTTAAAATATTTGTACTGACCTTTGGTTCTTGTTTTTAAACTAACAATGATTATTTTCGGTCATTACCCCCCTCGTCTCTTGCCCCACAATTCATGGCAACATGCATATTTTTTTAACAAAGTATTATTCCAATAAATTATGTTTTTTTCAAAAATACGGTTGCGGAATATATGCTTTTCATCGGCCAAAAGGTAGCAGCATTTCGGTCTTTTGATATTTTAGCAAATTTTCGGTATCTTACACACTTCCCGATGATAGCCTGATATCCTTTTCGCTTTAGATACATGTGTTGTCGACTTGCTGATGATGCCAGTTGGTCAACATATTCTCTAAATATCCATAAACCTGTCCAAAGAACCAACGAAAAATATTACACATCAATGGATGAAATACCTCTAAATATCAGACCACGCCCTGACGATCAGATATATTTCCACAGGATTAAACATTTTCCCACCCCACGCGACGTTTTTTTTTTGATCGCATTTAAAGGCATGTGCTGCCGATATGGTGATGATCGCAGTTGTTCCACATGTTTTCTAAAATCTCCATAAATTTAAAAGATACATGCATTTACCCAGAAAAATTACTTTCACATAATTGTCACCAAATTAGTTTTGGTTAAATTTTTTAATCTAACACAATTGGACCTTGAAAGATATTCATAAACCTATCAAAAAAAACCAACGAAACATATCACACGTCCTGTCGATGGAATACCCCTAAATAACACACCACGCCTTGATGATGTTTTCCACAACATGTGTCGACAGTCATGTTTATAAACCTTCGGTCGACAGCCATGTTTAAAAACCTAGGGTCGACAAAGAGATTAAACACTTTCCCACTGCATGTGATATTTTTCTCTGATCGCTGTTACTTCTTACTTGCGTTGTCGATTTGGTGATGATCACCCTTGTTCCATATATTTCCAAAAACATTCACATTGCACTATAAACTTCTGGAAATATTCTATTTCTTTTCTTAAATAAAAGGAATTAGAATATTTCCAGAAAAGACTACATTCATTTCAAATTCACTACTTTTTCTGGGTTTTCTTAATAAGGGAAAAACCCAGAAAACACCACACAAAATGCGGCAGAATAATAATAAAATTTCCCAATGAAGTGAGTGTTAATGTTGAAGACCAAGTTCTGCGATATGGAAATATTGAATTCTCGCTAAAGTTGGAGGAACCAGGTTCCAGTACCAAAGTAGAAATTCTACAAGGCCAAACAATTGCGGCAAATACTGAAGCTGTTGTAGAGGCGAGACTGGTCGATCGTACTGGGAGGCCAGCAATACAGAGTATAGAACCTGACAGTCAAAACTTAAAGGATGGACTAATGATAGCACGAACAATCGTGAAAGTGAACGAGAAAGGGACAATTCCAGTCAGAGTGGCGAACTTTTCGAAAATTAACAAGAAATTGAAGAAGGGAACCATTGTCGGATGTGCTGAAAGTATTTCGTCAATAACAAATGAGGACTGAAGAGACAAAGAAACTCAACTGGAGGAACGGGTTCTTCCGGAAGTTTTGAAACCACTTTCCTCTGATATCACTACATGAGTAGCAGAGTCGGAAGCGGTTTAAGCTACAGATTTATTGAAGCAGTTTGAAGATGTCTTCGTATGCAGTAAAAGTGACTTTGGACGAACGGACCAAGTGAAACATAGAATCAATACCGGCAATGCAGACCCTATTCGTCAACCATCAAGGAGACTACCATTAGCCAAGCAAATAGAGGTTGCTGATATGATCGAGGAAATGCATCAGGAGGGAGTAATTGAACCACCAAATAGACCATGGGCATCTCCGGTAGTCCTAGTACGAAAGAAAGATCGGACTACAAGATTTTGCGTAGATTACCGAAGACTGAATGACGTAACTAAGAAGAAAAGGTACCCTCTTCCCCGCATAGATGACACGTCAGATGCACTCTCAGGAGCAACTTGGTTTTCAACACTTGATTTCAAAAGTGGCTATTGGCAAGTGGGAATTGAACCGGAAGACAGAGAAAAGACAGCGTTCACAGTGGGAACAAGCCTATGGTAATTCACAGTGATGCCATTTGTGTCCTACGGGGCTTAACATGGAAGACGTGCCTAGTATACTTGGACGACATCATCGTAATCGGAAAAGCATTTGATGAACATCTCCAGCGATTATGATAAGTATTTGAACGTCTTAGAGCAGCTAATTTAAAGTTAAGTCCGAAGAAGTGCGAACTATTTCAACACGAGGTGAAATACTTAGGACATGTTGTGTCTGCTGAGGGAATCTCCACCGATGAAGACAAGATAAAAGCAGTTCAATAATGGCCAGTACCAAGAGATAAGCACGCAATCCGGTCATACTTAGGCTTGCGTACGTACTACCGATGTTTCATAAAGAATTTTGCTAATATAGTCGATTGTCTACACAAGTTAACGGATAAGGGAAAACCATATGAGTGGACCGAAGAATGCCAGTCAGCTTTCGATGAGTTGAAACATCGATTATGTTCTGCTCCGATATTGGCGTATTCAAAATTTGGAGAAAGATTTATAGTGCTAGCAATATCGGAATTGGAGGGGTGCTTTCCCAACGGATCGAACGTGAAGAAAAAGTCATCGCACACTTCAGTGGGACTCTTTCCAAACAAGAGATAAACTACTGCGCCACCCGGAAAGAACTCTTGGCAGTAGTTGAAACTGTCAGACATTTCAACAAATACCTCTACGGGCAGGAGTTCCTACTTCGAACCGACCATGCGGCCCTTAAATGGTTGCTACATTTTAAGAATCCAGAAGGTCAAGTGGCAAGGTGGATTGAGCGACTTCAAGGGTACCACTTTAAGACAGAACATAGAAAGGGGACATCGCATGGTAATACTGACGGTTTATCTACAAGACCATGCAGTGTAGCACTGTGGTAGGCTAGATGAGAAGGAAGTAGTCATGGTCAAGACAACAAGAATAGGTAATCATGACGAGACTAGTATCAGAAATGAACAGCTAAAGGACAAAGATATTGGACCAATACTTGAATGGAAAGAACAGGATCAGCGCCCGGGACGGAGCGATTTTGCGGCTTATAGTAATACGACAAAGAGTTATTGGGCTCAGTGGGACTCGCTGGAAATATAAAATGGTGTTCTCAGTAGAAGATGGGAATTTTCTGATGGTTGAAATACACTAATGCAGTTGATTGTGCCCAAGTCCAAAGTAGAGGAGGTACTTGGTGAAGTACATGGTGGGACTACAGGGGGACATCTGGGAGTCAACAAAACATTAGCAAAAGTACGAGAACAATTCCATTGGGTAAATTGCCGAGCTGATGTTGAAAGTCTGTGTCGAAAGTGTGACACATGTGCAGCCAGCAAAGAACCACAGAGACGAACTAGGGCAGCAATAAAGCAATATAACGTTGGCGCTCAATTTGAACGAATCGCAATTGATGTAGCTGGACCATTTCCTCAGTCTAAACCAGGGCACCGATACATGTTGGTTGTGATCGACTTTTTCAGCAAATGGCCGGAAGTGTACGCCATTCCGAATCAAGAAGCTACCACAGTGGCAGGAGTGATAATTGAAAACGGGATAAGTCGATACGGGGTTCCACTAGAACTACACTCGGACCAAGGCCGGAACTTCGAGTCAACTGTATTCCAGGAGGTATGCCAATTGCTGGGAATACATAAAACCAGAACAACACCCCAGCACCCGCAATCTGATGGTATGGTGGAACGTTTCAACCGAACCCTGGAGGAACATTTATCAAAGGTGGTATCATCAGACCAAAGTGAATGGGACAAACACATTCCATTGTTCCTAATGGCATATAGGACTGCAGACCACGACAGCACAAAACATACTCCATCGGAAATATTGCTTGGACACAATATACAGCTTCCTGTGGATATAATGTTTGGTAGACCCGAATGTGACACAATGGAAGTTAGTAACTACACCGATTAATTGAGGGATCGTCTAGACGAGATACATCACATAACAAGGGGTGGGATAAAGATTGCCAGCGATCGGATGAAAATAAGTTATGACATTGCGACCAACAGCTGTGGATTGCAGGATGGTGTCTTGGTATGGCTCTACAATCCACAACGAAAGAAGGGAATTTCACCTAAATTCATGCCGAAATGGGAAGGTCAATATACCGTCATAAAAAGGATAAATGACGTCGTATATCGCATCCGAAGATCACCAAGCTCAAAAATGAAAGTAGTTCGTTTAAACCGGTTAGCGAAGTATCACGGGGCGGGTCCAGAAGATTCTTTTCGAGGCGAACAGAGTTAAGGAGGCGGTAGTGCACCATAAACTTCTGAAAATATTCTACTTCCTTTATTAAATAAAAGGAAATAAGAATATTTCCAGAAAACACTACATTTATTTCAGATTCACTACTTTTTGTGGGTTTTCTTAATAAAAGAAAAACCCAGAAAACACCGCACAAAATACGGCAGAATAACAATAACATTTCCCCGAATTTGAAATGTCAAAAACAATTTCAAATGTTTACATTTGCGAGATCATTCGAGAGTGTTTCAACATAGTATAAAAAGCCAACGAGAATCGAACAATCAGACGTTTCTGGCAAATTCCCGAGACACGCTAACTGCTACAAAAAACAGCCGAGGATCGGGTGTGGAATTAGTTTAAATCAAAAAGCGAAGTGTTGTGTATCTCAGATATTAAGGCCGAGCGCAGAACAGTAACTTTGAATCTAAAAGTAAAAATTGTGATCAATTATTGGAAATAGTGATTGTGTATTTTTAGATTATCTGTGATAAATTAATTATAATAATTAATTATTGAAAGACAGAGGATTAAACATTGTCCCACCCCCAGGCGACGTTTTTAACCACATGTGTCGACAGTCATGCTTAAAAACTTTTGGTCGACAGCTAACCTTGGAGCGACAGCACATTTTTTGGGAGCGGCAACATGCTTTGTCGACAGCCATTTGTCCCCATACCCCACAAACCAAAGGCGGGGCAACAATAACTAATAAATGACGGACACCAATTGTGAATAACGGAGTCGAAGCTGATCCGAACAAAATCAAATATTTTGTGGAGCTGAGCCCACCAAAGAATCAGTCCGAACTAAGGAGTTTACTGGGAACTACTTTGGCAGGTTTATCCCTAATTTAGCGCGAATAATAGCGAGAGAAAATAATTGTCAAACAATTCTACCTTGAAATGTAGTACAGTAGAAGATTAGAGTTTAAATAAGTTAAAAACAGCCTCAACAAACAGCTCAAAGAACAATTATATTGACATCGAAAAACATACGGAAATCACTCTGGATGCAAGTCCAGAAGGACTTGGTGCCAAAATAACTCAACCTACATCAAGCGAAGCAGGTATTATATCCTGTGCAGCCGAGCGTTTAGTGACGTAGAGAAACGTTATTCGCAAATTTAAAGAGAGATTCTTGCCATAACAAGGGCAGTTGAACGATTTAAACTTTATTTAATTGGACCAACATTCACGAATAAAACAGACAAGCTGTTAGTAACAATATTATCTAATGCAAGAAATTAAACATCAATTAGACTTGAAAGATTACGTCTAAAACTACAGGGACTGAATTTCTCAACCCAACATTTCAAAGTTGTTTTATGTGGGTGCATTTGGGTAAAATTTGGTAGATATTTCATTAACTAAGGGAAAATTGAAAGGCAGGAAAAAGATAAATGACAATTTATTTTTAATATAAATTTCAATTAAAGCATTTTTAAATCCGAATTAATTCATGTAAAATAAAATAAAATTAAAAGAAAAGAATAAAATTTCAAAACAATAAAAATAAATTCAGTCTTATAAAAAAAATAAAAATAACGAAATAAAAAAAAAATAGAAAACCCAATTTTTTTATTCATCGATATTAATTTTTGACATTTCGGGAGATAGCCTTTATCAAAATTGTTTGGTTTGACCACATATTTCGATATCTGAATCGGGTGCTGTTTGACAAAGTTTTTTGAAAGTCCCTATTGCATCCGTTGGCCTCGTCTTCTTATTTCGTAGTGTAGATATAGATACCGGCAACCGGCTAGATTCAATTGGACTCAAGGAATCTGTTTCTTCCTCAGTTTCTGCTGGTGTAGATGCAGTAGATACGATTGAGTTGCTTAAATCAGTCCTGGATGGTGACATAAATGAATTGGTCAACGAAAAGTGTGTGCCTCTGGTTCTTGTTGTGTCCTTACAACAGCTTCAATTTAATTAATTAAATAAACTGGATGCCCAATAATAATTAATATTTATTAAATCAATAAAGAACAATTGTCAATTTATGTTATAATACCAAGAACGATGTGTTCGATCCGATTATCAGTAAGCAAGAGAGGGAGAACACACGTTTGACAATAAGTCGTATAATTTATACCAGATAGTTTTTTAGGTTGCGTTCTGAATATAGAATATCTTTTTAATATGTTGCGTTCTGTATTATATATAACAGTTCTAAAACCAAAATATTCTTACGTTGTTTTGGTTCTCTTATTTTAATATAAATATTTACGGCCTAGGCATTATATCTTCCTTTAAAAATGACATGGTATCACAAAATTCTCATGGTGGATCCCATGTCTCCATTCTGCGGCCTGTCTGGTAAAGATAGCCATCGCGCCCTACACATTTCATCTGAATTATACAATATTGAAGCATATAAGACATTATTATAGTAAATTCTTTTCGATGTGTAATATTGCAAAAAATACCTGTTACATTCAATTCTTGCCCAGTTCTGTTCCAAATTTCTTACTTCTTTTTGATCCTTTTATACCCCGGCTCTTTTTGCTAAATAAAACATCATATTTTTTATTTCGTTTATTAATTTCTTTTCGAAACTATTCATTTTAAAAATTGTGAAAAATATATAACGAAATAAAGAAATTTGGTTCTCAAAACCTTCTAACAAAATAAACAACTGCTCAAGTTTGACGTATAATTTTGGTTTTCGCAAGGGTTTTAAGATTTTTTAAACTTGTCCGTCGTGGATTCGTCATTCTGCTTGGACCTTTACTTTTTCTCGTATTTGTGCATTGGTATATAAAGTTCATAGTGGATTTGTTTGTTTACAATCTGAAATTGCCTCCAATTTGATGGCATTTCGAGCTACCCATAATAGAAAATGCTAATTTTTCAAAAAAAAAAAAAAATCATTTGAGTAATACTAGAGGCACACATAGGGTATTCATACCATAGTTTAAGGATACCATGTGGTATACCATGTGTGTGTCGTCGAATACTAGCCGAATACCATTTGAACTACGTGGTATTTAAATTCGAAAAAGTACGTGGTTTTTCCTTTTTTACTTCATTTTTTCTGCCATTGTAATCTATTCTTTAGTGATTGTCGCGCCTTTTTATTGAAGCGGAAAACTGGGAATGGAATTTCGTAGGTGAGCTGAGCAATTGACACATGTTTACACTTTTCTTTTGAAAATATTATTTGAAAAAAGTAGAAAAAGTAATTAAATACGCAAAATTTTATGAGTTTATGAAACCTCAAAATTTATAGATGTATGTAGGAATCATATAGAGGATTTAAGAGGAGCGAAAAGAAATTCCCATATTCTCACTGAAATGGCAGAATTTCAAATGTCGGACAAATGCTTTGTTTGATGTGTGCCAACCCCTTTTTATATCATGGTACAAGACTATACTGTAGTATCGATACTAAGGTATGGATACCCTATGTGTGCCTTGAGTATTAGATGCGCTTTTAAAATATGGAAAATTTTAAACATTTGATATTTCACAAATTTATGTGTTTTGTACTTTTCAACTTCTGAAAATAGTCAAGTACAGTTTTTACTTTACCGGCAAAACGAATCTTTGTGTAGAGTATCGTGCTAAAACCTAACTTTTTCTAGAATTGGTAGAAAGATGGAAATAAGCTCAAAATCTGTTTCATCAAAGGTCCGACCGTCCGCTTCTTTAAATGATTACTAAACCTGCTGCTCCGATTGTCATGAAACTTTCACAGTTTGTATGTTGCTTCGAATACTAGATATTGATGATATTAGCTTTTGGGAGAATTTTATACATGGCAATACTATTTTGTAACTCTTTTCTTGTGAAAAAACGACAAAATTATGTAACTGCGGTGCAGAGCAAAATTCATAAAGTTTATGTACTTGTCCGTAACTTAGAAGTGATTAGTTTTTGGGCCATATTCGAGTATGGCAACAAGAAAACCTTTGTTCAAATATAGACTATTTTTGCACTCCCTGTACAGGCAAAACTCGGTGTCCAATTTTGATGAAGTTTCCACAGTTTGCGTATTAACGACTCGAAAACTACTAGGCCGATTTCAATAACATTTGCTACATGTGTAGATGTCTTTCCAACTTAGAGTATAGGATACTTGGACTTTCGCTGGGGTTCCAGGGATGAAGGAGGTATCCCTAATTCGGTCATAATAGGTAGATTTTCATGAAACTTGGACCGTACATTTTGCATAGGTCAACTGAAAAGATAAAATATATGTCAATTCGGTGGGGGGTTACGAGGGCCCAAATAGAAAAACGTGAATAAATCGGGTAATAATAGGCAGATTTTCATGAAACTTGGACTGTAAATTCTGGATAGGCCAACTAAAAGGCTAAGGTATGTCTCCACTCTCTGGGGTGTTTCGTGGAGAGAAAGTAGAAAAGCGCCAATAATTCGATAAATAATAGGGGGTCATCATGAAAGTTGGAATCGGTGGGGGATTTCATTGGGTTAAAACACAAAAAGGTCATGAACTGGGGATGCATATTTGAATATTTAAATAAATAAATTAATTAGTAATTGCTGGAAATAGTGTTTTCCGTTGCAAATAAAGTGTGGTAAACAGATTTTGTATAAATTAATTATTGATGGACAAATACTTTTAAGACTTGTAACTTGTGCCTCACGCATGAGTACACTTCGACCCTGAACGGTGTAAGTCCATGTTTGACTTAAGCGTGATTTTTTTCTTCGACCCTAATGCCCTCTGTCACAATTCCAATTTTACCACTTTCAAGGGAATTCCACGACAGATGGAAGCATTAAACTTCCGTGGTGAAGAAAATAAAAGAGAAGGAGAGAGAAAAGCTAGAAAAAGCACCAAATTCCTATATTCGAGAAGCCTAAAATGGCATGATTTTGGAGGAATAAGATGGAAAAAGAAATAATGAGGATCAGAAAGAGAAGGAAACAGGCATGGCATGATGTTTTAACTACACCCAAAAACAAAAACCGGTTTGATTTTTTTTTGAAAAAGAAAAAAAAAGTCAGTTATGGTGAGTGGATGATAGTCAGTCTGGTTTGAGATTTCACCGAAGCTGGCTGCGAATCTGACAGAGAGTTGTTTTTTTTTTCAAGGTGTAAAGTTCTTTCAAAAACAAAAAAAAGAAAAAGAAAATCACGTTTTTTATTTAAAGGAAAAAGGGGAAATAATCAAAAACGGAAAAGAAAACGAAATTTTAAAAAGGGGTTAAGGTCAGTTTTCTTTCATATTTTTTTTAAGAGTAAAATTTTGTTATCTGAAGTAGTGTATAATTCGAGTGGTATTAACAAAAAAAATGGTGTCGAAACTGCGTTCTTTTTTTAAAGTTTTCATTGTTGGACTGCTAAATTTTGCCTAAAAAAATCGGAGTTATACGGAAAGGAAAAGAAACAAAACGTTTTTTTTTTAGTTTTACAAAATAAAAGTGAGAACAGGGAAAAACTAATCAATTGAAATGTAAATCACAGAAAGTAAATTACAGTTGCATAAAGTAACTCAAAAAAAAAAAAAAAAAAATTAAACATAAATAAAGAAAAGAGGAAAAATGCTTGGTTAATTGGTACCAAACGAGGAGTAAGGTAATTTATGGAAACTAGGAATTTTTAAAAATTTTTTTTATAATAGCTAACCGAAACAACATTTAATTATACAAAAAAAAAGGAAGTAATTCAATAAAATAGATCGAGATTACAATACAACCAAATTTATTGAAAAATAAAAGGAATGGAATAAAAATATATTTTTATGGAAACTAGGCAGTTTCCGAATGGAAATACGCCAATGGAATCATATTTGGAACCACAACCTTTAATTTTGGAAAAATTTTGAAAAAAAAAAATAAATTCGAACTCAAACAATTCAAAGGAATATATGCAATACAAATATAAAACCAGTTAAACAGTTAAAATAATAAATTATACTTATTAAAGGCTAGTTATCTTTAATTTTTTTTGTTTTGGGTTTAATCATGTGTATAAAAGAAAAATAATGGAAAAATGTAAAAAAATTAATAAAAGAAGAAAAATATCATAATTTCGAACATAGCCTAGGCTAAAATATTGGTAAAACACATATCATATATATATAAAACAAATTTATTTCTTTTAAGCTAATACAAAAACAAATAAACTAAAATAATTAAGACCAATTCATAAGAAAAGGCAAAAGAAAAACAAGAAAAGAAAAAAAATAAAAAAACAAAGAAAAGCACAACAAAATTTAAGAACAAAAGAAAAGAGTATTTTGAACATAATTTTTTTGTTTTTCTTTTAAATTTCCTTATTCTTATATTAGGATCCTAATATTTTTATATTGCTATTAAATTAAGAATGGTAAGAATATTTGCATATTACCATATGTTAAAGAAAAATGAATAAATAGAGAAATGTTATTGAAATAAATTATGTACGCTAATAACGAAAATTTAACGTTTTATATCTTTTCTTTTACTCCGAAGTTCATATTATAGTAAACATGCTCCATGGATTTTGGCAGCGAAACGGTTATGAAATCACAGAATTAATTTTTATAGGTTATGTCGATCATTAGATAGAAGAACGTTGTTGAGAGAGGGAGGGGTGGAGTGAGTGGTTGATGCGGATGAGGCATGAACCAAACAAGGTACGATAACCAATTGAAGGGGCGGTTATCGTCAACGGGGGCCGGCATTCTGCTGTCGGTCCATGCGGGTGGGAAGTGCCCCAAAGTCCGGCTGGTAATAACACCTCTGCCAATCGGCCCCGACATGCCTCGCAAGGCTTTCGCGATGAGTTCGGTCAGTTTCGGTGACCAGAACTAACGAACACTCCATTTTTTCGGTTTCTTTTCTCGCGAAACCGAAGGTTCCTTGCTTGATAGCTTATGCTATCCTCATAAAATCTAAACGACATTAATATTCATATGCACGCATATAAATTTATGTGTAACGCGATGACAGATGGTGGTGAGCAGCGACCCACCCCACCGGCGAGCTAGTTTGTGCGACTCAGCAAGGCGTGCAGCCTTTCAGTTGCTCACATTTGCTGCACCATCTCATATCTTCTTCTCGCAAGGAAGAAGATATGCTGAAAAGGTCATCTGGGGAATTGCTTTCTTCGATAATACCCCAAAATATGTAAATCCCCTTTGTTACAGACTAGTTGTTAACGCAGAAATAATTGTAAATAAAATTTATACACTGAATTCACATAAATAAAAAGTGTTTAAATTTTATAATATTGAATCAGAAGGGTAGCACGAGACAGTGGTGTCAGAAGTGGGATAATTTATTCCTAATCGTGGTAAAAGGCAATTGTGTGAATATTTCTGCAGGAAATTCCGTAATTACTCTGGAAACTTCTGCGGTTAGTAATGGTGTTATATAAGAAATTTCGGCGGGTGTGGAAGGAATAATGGACCAATGTATACCGAAAGATCCAGACATTAAAGCATTCGACTTTAGTGAGAGTTTAAATAGAGCAACACCCCAACAAGAAAATAGCAATGAAAATCGGGCGAAAGCAACACATATTGATAAAGACGATTTAGTGACAGTTATCAACACGTTGTTCCTGAATTTTCAAACTGAAATAGATTCAACTAATTTGTGGCGGTTCATCAACTTACAAATGTTGAAAATTCCTGCTTACCTTTTAAAACTACTTGTTCTTTTTTCAATTTACTTTTTACGAACTTTGTTTGAAAATGCTCAGTAGCCCAAATTGAAATATTTTAATTAAGTTACCTAAGGGAAAAACTAAAACAAAAATAATATTACTAAAGAAAATCAGTTGTACATAGTTTTCATATAAAACACAAGTTCTAGTCTAGCTTTCATATTGGACACTAAAAATAATTACTTTGTTATATAACTTCAACCAGTTCTCATAATACTCGCATTTCAAAAGTCAATTAAATAATACAAGTAAGAAATGTTGAAATAAATAAAGTTAAAATAAAAACTAAACGTTGTGCTATTTATTTTACAAAACATACAGGCAGTGAAATAACTTTCTGGCAATGTAGTGGCGTTTGAAGACACCAAGTATAAAGATTTTTACCCCTATAGATGGTGACCCCCATGGTATCCGGAAACGTAACGTTAATCTCTTTTTCCAGTGACGGATATAATTGCAAATAGTGGGACAAAGCTATAAAATCCTGTCGTGAGGCTGCGTCAGAGACTGTATTGCAATTTATATCTTTCATCATTTTTTTTTCTTTTGCAAAATTTCCGTGGAGAGAAGTACCCTAATGAGTTTAAATTGAATTCAATTGCAAATAGAGGGACTAAGCCATAAAATCCTGACGTGAGGCTGCGTCAGACACTATTTCGCAATTTGATTCTCAGGGCTGTTTTTTTTTTTTTGAAATTGCTTACTTCAAGCATTAGAATTATATAAGAGTTTCTTTAAATTGATTTTGCTAAGGCAGAAATCGAAACTACAAGCATTTATATTAACTGCATGTAGCATTCGGGAAATTGGTTCGTTTTTCCCGTAATCCGTCCTGTGGTACATAACTTTAAATAAGTCAACTGATCTTAAGGAACGTACATTTATATTAAGCGGTATCCTTTCTAATAGTATAGGAGCATCAATAGCGCCATTGAAAATTTGATGGACAAAAATAATAACAGCCACCTGACGACGCTCTTCTAAGGATTGCAGGTCAATCAGTTTTAACCTATCACAGTACGGGGGTAGTTGGAAAGGGTCATTCCAAGGAAGATCTCTTAATGCAAAACGTATGAATCTACGTTGTACGGACTCCAATCTATTAATTAGACTTTTATGGTAGGGAGACCATACTTGACTGGTATATTCCAAAATAGATCTAATCAAGTTAATGAAGAGTGCTTGAGTTATATGAGGATCCGAGAACCCCTTAGACCATCTTTTAATAGAGCCTAAAGTAGAGTTAGCTCTATGAACGAGTGAGTCAATATGTAGCTTGAAGTTAAGTTCACTGTCACAAATCACTCCCAAATTTCTATTGCTAGTCACTCTACGTAGAGGCACATCGCCAATGTTATATATACATGGACAGTTTTCGCGTTTTCTGGAGAATGTGATAACCTCACATTTGTCGCTGTTGAGCGCCAAATTATTTTTACAACACCAGATTACAAAATTATTTAAATCGCTCTGGAGATACAGGGGGTCATTTAAGTCACATATTTCTTTACAGATCGTCATATCATCCGCAAAGTTAGAAATGTTAGAGTACTTAATTACGGAGGACACATCATTAATTGTAAGAACGAACAAGATTGGTCCCAAATGGCTGCCTTGATGGACGCCAGATGTTGCAGTATAAAGCTCAGGTTTGGAAGAACGGAAAAGTATTTGATAACTCCTTCCCTGGAGATAGGATTGAATCCAATCGATAAAAAAAAACCGGGAAGCCAAGGGCACAAAGCTTAAACAAATCACTTGATGAGACAATTTATCAAACGCTTTGCTGAAGTCTGTAGTTAGACAATCAACATTATTGCCATTTTCCATGGAGCACGTCGAAAAAGAAACGAATTCAACTAAGCTAGTGATCGTAGACCTACCCTTCAAAAAACCGTGTTTATTCCTGGAAATAAAAGGTTTACAACCAAAGCACACAAACTGCTGAATGATGCATTCAAACAGTTTTGGAATGTAAGATAATTTAGCAATTGGTCTGTAATTTCCGATATCACCTCTACTGCGTTTCTTGTGGGTCGGAATAATATAAGAGACTTTCCAGAGCTTAGGAAATATTCCCGGCTCGAGAGATTTCTGGAAAAGAGCAGAAAGAGGACGTGCAAGGATGTTATTGCATTTTTATAAGATGATGGCAGGAACACCGACAGGGTCGGGTGAGTAATCATCGTCTAAACTGTTAATATTATCAGCTACCAAGGACACGTCGATATCAATATTAGTAAGGGAAGACTTGGGGTACTCATCCAAATGCTCAAAGTATTTCGCATCCGGTACAAAATTGTCCTCGTTAAAAGCTTCCGCTTGTTAAATCCCGGAAGAATTTCTTGTAATAAAACACAAAGGAGTTATGCTTGACAATAACAATATAAAATGCATTATCACAAATTCTTTAACACAAATGAAATTACTGTGAAAATTACGCCGAACAATGCACGGTTTCAATGATGGCGAAAAACTAACTTAAAAACATTTTACGAAAATAATAATTATAATTATGCCGAATTGCGAAAGGTACAAAAAATTTACAGGCGCGTGCATTGCCCTCAATCAAATTGATTTTATTTTTTTTTTATTTACCGGATGAAAAATATATTAGATTATTCAAAATTTAAATTCGTCAATTAATCAAAATTGAAGCAAATCTGATTAATTTAATTTCTTAATTCATTCACCGGATGCAAATATTTTATTTCAATTTATGATCAGGCGAATGAATTTTTCAATTTTACAAATAGGCAATATTATTTAAAACAAAAAAATAATATATTTCAACCATACTATATTTTGATGAATTCCAACATTCTCCCGGCCAGTTTTTTTTAAACGGCGTGTATTTAAAGCGCTGCTTTTGATAACATTGACCACTTTTATGGCTAATTTCATTGTATTAGCAAGACATTCTGGAAGAGTCTTTGAAGCTAACGCCTGGCGATGGATGATACAATGCGTTGTTAATGTCGACGGATTCTTCCGTTTTATAATTGCCGCTAGACCCGATCGGGACCCTAAACATAGCTGGTGCTCCATCCGTACAGAATCAATATGTTCCACGAACCATTTTTAAGATCTCGCGGACCCCCGCTTGGGGACCAGTGTTCTAAATGAACCCTTCGAAGTCCTTAGCCTGCCTCGACATTTTGATTCTTTTATAGTAACAGGACCACTGTAATCAATTCCCATGTGGCAAAATGGTCTAGTTACTTTGACTCTTCGTTCGGGAAGCTCTCCCATTAATTGATTTTTTGGGATAGCTGAATGTCTATAACATTTAACACATTTATGGATTTGGAGTTTTACTATCATTCGAGCACGTAATATCCAATACTTTTTCCAATTGACATTTAATATGTAGGCGTAAAGAAAAACCTAGACTGAAATAAAACAACGTCTAATTAGTTTTCGTGGTCGTCAGACAACTGCCTTCGATTAGTTTTTATTATAATTTTATTTAGTTACATAGTGTTTTTTAAGCAGACTAATAGGATGAAATTCTATAACTATGATTGACAATTCTTCAGTTCGGCCATCCTGACCATATAATCGACCTCGATTATAAATACATGTTCATTAACATATATAATTATTTTAACATTAATTTGAATATAAATAATAACTGTATGGAAAAGAAAAATTTATATCACAGTCCACACACACATCCAAAACATCGTATGTATTTAGAACGAACGTTTTAATTGACATAAGGTTTCATATTTGACGGGGAACAAACACCTTTATAGAGTAGTCTATTTATTTGCAACCCTTCAACATCTAGTATCTTGTATCTTGTTTTTTATTTACGCCAGGAGTAACTACAACATTTTTGGTAACAACTTTCCCGATAAACCAATGTTTATAGGAAAGCACTATAATGCGAAAACCTAACTTTTGATCTAGAAGGGCTAGGAAGATGAAAATAAGTGCAAAATTCGTTTGATCAAAGTTAATTAGCCCCATGTCCGTCCGTCCGTCCGCCTCTTTAAATCGTTAATAAAATTTAAATGGATGATCCGATTTCAAAGAAACTTTCACCATTTTGGTGTTGCATCAAATGCCAGATGGTATTAGATTTTGTGCGAAATTAATATATGGCAACACAATTTGGTAATGCATTTTTTGTCTAAAATCGACAAAATTTTGTCCACACGGTTCAGACTAAACTGCTGGGCCAATTTCGATAAAATTTACACAGTTCTTGTACTTGTCCCTAACTTGGATCCGATTAGTTTTTGGGCCATATTCAACTATGTCAACACTGTCTAAAAATACGTTTTGTCCAAATATCGTCTATTTTTGCACTAGTTGTAAAGCCGAAACTGCCTGTCGAGTCTCGATGAGAGTTGCACAGTTTGTGTACTAAGGTCGAAATCAGAACATATTAACTTTTCAACGAAATTCACTTCTGGTAACACTAATGGACACAACTTTTTTTAAAAAATGTTGTGGTGGAAATATAGAAACTTCCCTAATTCGGCCAATAATAATCAGATTTTAATGAAACTTCGAACGAACGTTTGGGATGGACCAACTGAAAAGACAAAATATGTCTCCCCCTGGTGGGGGGTTGTGGAGGGCTTAAATAGTAAAACGTCAATAATTCACTCAATAATGGGCGGATTTTCTTCAAACTTGGTGTATACATTCCGGATAGGCCAACTGAACAGATAGAATGCATCTCCCCTCGGTAATAATTCGGCCAATAGTAGTCACAATTTCATGAAACTTGGAATGTGCATTTAGAATAGGAGAACTGAAATGAATATTTTATGATATTATCGGGAAAGTTCTATAGTGGTCCGGCCGATATAGAGAAAATGTAAATTCACTACTATGGTTTGCTTTGCCCATTTTTTATACTTATGCGGTGGCTTATGCAATCCGCCATAATACATTTTATTTTAGTTTTGTATTTGTTCTATTGCATCACTGGCTTCATTTCGAATTTTTAACAAATTTCTGTCTTTATCTTGAAAAACATTTTCACTTAAATGTTCCCTTATTTTATCGCAAGTTTCACCTATTAGATTTATCCCGAACAAAAGTGAACTCGGACTAAGCCCAGTACTTTTGTTTAGTGTGTTATTAAGTGCGAATTCTATTTTAGTTAATTGGTTATGCCAATCGGGATCGCTTTTCGATAACATTGGTGTAACTATCCGATTTACTCTTTCCGCTTGCCCATTGTACTGGAGTGAGGCCGTAGCTATCTATATGTGTGATATTGTGTTTTTCCTAAAACTCTGCAAAGTCTTTGGAGGTGAAACCTGTTCCGCGATCGGAGCTAACTCTGACTGGTCTGCTATAATTGCCAAAATACGATTCTAAACAATTGATTGCTTCAGACGTTGGTGTGTTTTTTACAACGTATAGTTTGGCAAACTTTGTAAAGGCATCCACAACTAGAAATATATATTTATGTTTTGTCTTGCAGTTTGGCAGGGGACCATAGTGGTCAATATGTATGGTATTGAATGGCAGCGTCCCTTTGGGAATGTTATTTAATGAGCCATCAATTTCGCCAGATGCTGGAGAGAAATAAATGCATTTTAAGCAGTTGGTAATGTAACTTTTTATTTTTAGTTTCATATTTGGAAACCAATAAGTTTTCTTTTAGCAAATTATAACATTTATCTACACCCAAATGACACATGGATTCGTGGTGTGTTTGAATTACCCGTTGCTCCATTAATTCCGGGACATAGAACAATATTTCGTCACCTATTTTCCGATAGACTAGTCCATTTATCAACATATAGAGTTTACTTTTTTGTAAATCTGAGCGTTGGGCTACTACCAAAGCATTTTCGAATATATCATTTTCTACTGCAAAAATGCTGCTGCATTTATTTAACGCGTCAACATGCGACATTTTTGTACCTGACCGATGTTCGATTTTGTAACTGAAACTTTGCAACTCTAATTCCCAGCGTGAAATACGAGGATTTAATATTTTTTTGTTTAATGTAAGCGTTAACGCTTCACAGTCGGTGACTATTTTGAAATCAATCCCAAGCAAATATATTTTAAATCTTCGCAATGCATAAATAATAGATAGTGTTTCTAACTCGTAGCTATGATATTTAGCTTCAGCATCGGAGGCTCTTTCCGAAAAATAGAAGATTGGATGGAATTTGCAGTCTTCTTGACGCTGCATTAATATGGAACCATACCCAATGCTACTTGCAACGCAATGCAACTCGGTTTCCTTTTTCGGACTATAAATTGAAAGTAATAAAATAATTTTGATTTCAAACTTTCAAAAACGTTTAATTGTTCTTTGCCAAATTCAAATTTTACGTCTTTTTTATAAGTTCGTATAGCGGTTTCGCTATGATTAAAAAATTTTGTATAAACTTTCTGAAATAAGAGCACAAACCGACAAACTTCCTTTACATTTTTAGGTGTTGTAAAGTGGGAAACAGCCAACAGGTTATTTGGATTTGGTCGAATGCCGTATACGTTTACTATGTAGCCCAGATAAACAATTTCTTCATACAAAAATTTGCATTTATCAAACCTAAGTTCCTAAGAATTTTCAGTTACAGTAGACACACCTTTTTTTAATATTTGTAATGTTCATTTATAGTTTCTGTTGCTATCAAAATGTCGTCCATATAGATACAAAGTTTGCGCTGTATAACTAATTGTTTAAATAGACCACTAACGAATCTTTGAAAAACTGACGGCGTATTTTTTAACCCAAAGGGCATTTTTAAAAATTCATACTTTCCTAGTGGTGTTACAAACGATGTGAAACGAATAGATTCCGTAGATATTTTTACGTGATCAAAATCACTCTTTAAGTCCAATGGTGTAAAATGTCTTCTGTTACTTATGTACCAAATTGTACTATAAGGACTGGGACTGCTTTTACAGAAGGTCACCAGCCCTAAAATAAATAGTATTGTCTTTTTAACAATTATTTTGAATTCACTTTATTTTCTATTAAATGAAACAATTTATTTATTAATATAATGACAATATATTAATTTGTCTTTTTCTTGATAAATTTTGGGTGATCACTTGTTTGATTTAAAGCTTCTCATCGACTGGTTTTTTAACAATTTTTCGTTTTATTCTTTTGGCTTAGTTAATTATCAAAATTGCCGAATTCGCACTTTCACACAGAAAAATCGAATTATAATTTATATTTTTTTTGTTTTCAAGGTAATAAGGTAAAATTATGCTAACGCATCATATTTTGCATTACCTTTTGAAAACAATTGACTATGCTTTTTTTTTCTATCGCGAGTCATTTAAAAGGAAATTAAGTTTCCGGTGTGGTTTTTTTGTGAAATTCAATAAATCGTATGATTTATTATTTTAAAAATTAAACGGAATTAAATTTCGATTTTTCTGTGAAACATTGGTTTTTCTTTAATCTTTACAGAGTGTACATAAAGAATGGTAATGAGTTCGGCTCATTAGACATAGTTTGTCCAACAAGTTCTCGATGAGAGGCAGCGGGTAATTGTCTCTAACCTTTATACGATTTAATTCTCTAAAATCTATACAAAGTCTAGTCTCCTTATTTTTCTTCTGAACTAGGAGTATGGGTGACGCATAAGGTGAATCACTTTCGCGGATAATATTATGTTCTAACAGGTCGCTTATAACTCTTTGTAGTTCTAGTTTTTAAGGAAAAGCCAACCTTGTAGGTGTACATTGAAAGGGTTCATCCTTTGTCAACATTCTTTTCATTTCCAAGTTATTTGCAGGTGAAACAGATTTGTCTCATTTATTTTTTAATTTTGTAAGGATATCAAAAACTTTGGCTTTAATACCGCAGTCCAAATTATCATTTATATTTAATTGTAAGTCATCATCTAAAACGTTAATATTTAAAATTTTAACACAGAAATTGCCATTTTTGTTTGTTTATGACACACGCTGAGTTTGGATGTGACACAGCTGTTTTTATAAATTTCATTCTTTGCAATTAATTCCATGTTGTTTGCTTTGATGAAATCTCTACCTAATACAACTGGATATTTCATACAGTTATCACTAACAACATAAATTAACATATTAACATTTTTTCTAAAACTAACAATACATAATATACAACCTATTATTTGAAGTATACTTTTCATTAATGCCACAGAACTTATATTCGTTAGAATTAACATTCTTCACCAGACGAGGCGGAAGATATTGTTGTTGTACAAAGCTGATGGGCTCCCAGAATTGACCAGAGTTCGCATAGTCGCAGCTATCATAATATCATCATTATTACCATTGCAAAAGGTATATCTTATGTAGTGTTCAAACTCATTTTCATACCTCAGTTGCACATTTTCTGGGATCAAATTTTCATTTGCTGCTTCAGGAACATATGACGGATCTTCGAGAACCAAAACCGATCGATTTTTTGGACCTTCAGTTGAATTGTTATTTTGTGCATGATTTTTAGAATAATTGGCTTTTGACAATCAGTGCTAACATGACCAATTTCACTACAATTAAAACACTGTACAGGATTATTTTTAGCTTTTGTGTCATTGTACAATATTATTTTAATCGTTTCATAATCTTGAATACCATTAATTATATATTCGATTAAATCTGATTCTTCTAGTTCACATAGTAACGCTATTTCTTGCATTGCAATTACATACTGTTGGTACGTTTCAGTGGTGCTCTTTTTCCGATTCCTTAGCATGTTGTGTATATCACCTGACGTAACACGTTCATTAAACTCCTTAGGTAGGTACTAAGGTAAAGTAGGGGTACTACGTACAACACCAGGCACTTTATGGGCCCATTGTGATCCCTGCGAGACCAAGGGTTAACGTATTGGGAGAACTATTCTTCTTCAAAGCATTGAGTTTTCCTACAAAACTTCATTAGACTTCTCATATGGGTCGCCTGAAGCATCCCTAAATTCCCAAAGAAACGGTTGCCCAAAAAGTTGTTACGAGCTCGAGAGAGAGCTGAGCATTCGCATAAAATGTGCTTTATGTCTTCAGCCACTCCTATGCCTCCAGAATATCGACAGAGGTCGGTTTGCACCAAGCGCAGTTTTTTACCGTGCTTCCATAACAGACAATGTCCCGTAAGTATTCCAATAATTGTTCGTAGACGATCCCTATTCTATTCTATTATAAGACTCGACTTTCTCTGATTCATTATCACTCATTAGACTGCACTACCATGTGTTAGCTTCCCTGAAAATTTTATCCTTGATGCGTGCTTTAAACGCAGAGAGGGAGGGCAGCACGTCAGTGATTTCGCTTTCTGAACCGTCTGCCCCTTTCTTTGCCAGCCTGTCTGCCGATTCAATTCCCTCGATTCCGCAATGGGCAAGAACCCAGCATAATCTTACATTATTCTGAACGCATAGTGTCTTCAACATCATGCGACAGCTACTGACTATTCTCGTGTTTACGCCTACCGAACTAAGCGCGTTCATGGCCGCCTGACTGTCTGGGTAGATCGAGATATCCCTAGAGGATATCTTCTCCGGACTAGATGTTTCTGCAGCCTTTTGAATTGCTAATATTTCTGCCTGGAAGACGTTGCATTCCAGTGGAAGTCTGAAAGATTTCGCTATGCTAAGATCTTTAGAGAATACACCCGAGCCTACGCCGTAATCTGTTTTAGATCCGTCCCTATAAATAGCGATTTCGCCTTTGATAGGGACTTTGTTGCCATCCCAGCCTGTTTTGTCCGGGTATGACACATCCTGTAAGGGGTATCAAAGTCCAATATTTCCATTATGGTGTCCGTTGCCTCCTTGGTACCGCCACCTAATGTTCAGTTAAGGATCTTTCCATGACCTTTATCCAGTCTCTTGAGAAATCCATGGTTTCTTAGCCTCAGAGCACTCTTACCCGCCGCTTGTTTAATGTACAAGTCAATTGGCAAGAAGTGCAATATCGTTTTCAGGGCTGCCGTTGGTGTTGTTCGAAGCACTCCTGTCGCTCCAATACAAGCAGACCGTTGAACCCTAGTGAGTTTCCCTTGTATGTGTTTTTTGTTGGTGGCCTCCCACCAAACTAGCGCCCCAAAGGTTAGAATTGGCCTTGCCACGGCGGCATAAAGCCATAGCATTATGCTAGCTTTTAGCCCCCAATTTCTACCTACAGCCTATCTGCATACATATAGAGCCTTGTAAGCTTTCTTTACTCTGTTTTCTGTATTGATTCCCCATGCTAGCTTTTTGTCCAGCCAAAGTCCTAGGAATTTGACTTCCTCAGAGATATTTAAGGCGACTCCATCAAGCTTTAGCAGCCTGAACTGGGGTACCTTATACATCCTGGTGAAGAGCACTAATTCCGTCTTACCCGGATTGATGTTAAGACCATGGAAGCCGGCCCATTTGCTGAGCCTGTTGAGGGCTGCTTCCAATAATTCGCTAATGGTGTCCAGAAATTTTCCTCTAGCAATTAGTACAAGATCATCGGCGTATGCTACCACTGAGATCCCACTATTACAGAGTTTCTTAAGGATCCCATCAACCACTAGAATCCGGAGGAATGGAGATAATACTCACCCCTGAGGTGTACCTCTGGATACTCTCATCCTTGTTTCACTGTCCCCGTAAGCTGCATTAATAAATTTACAGCGCAGTAGCATGTTGATCCTAGCGATAATTCCCCCTTCCACATTTGCGTCTTCTAGTGCGCCTATGATGGCTTCTCTTTTAACGTTGTTAAACGCTCCTTCGATGCCCAGGAAAGCTGCAAGAGCAAATTCCTTCTTGCTGATGCTATCCTCTATCTTACTAATGACTTCGTGCAAAGCCGTTTCCGTAGACTTATGTTTGAGGAAATTTCTCTTCTTCCGCCCGTTCCAAGCTTCCTGGAAAGTGAGTCGCTATTAGGGACTCTAAAGCCTTGCGACTGTCTTCCACCCATGATCCGTCTCCCTTCTTGACAAAGCTGGGGCCGCTCTCCTCCTTTGAGAGTATTTTCCTTAGCCTTGAAGCTTCGCTAGTCTCCGTGATGTCTTCGCAATATGTCTTCCACGAAAATCTTTTATCCTTTCTGATGACGTATTTGAATTCCAGTTTATTTGCTTTACACAGTTCCCAATATTCTACAAGGTTACTCCACATTGCTTTGTTGTAGAGTTTCCCGACTTTCTTTCTCATGACTGGAATATCTTTGTTCCACCAGATAGGTTTTGCCTTCTAGGTGGTCTAAATAATGGGCACGATTTATCGAAAGCTTTAATTACTTCATGGCTAAAGTAATTAACTGCTCTGTCCACACCATTTCTGCATTTGATTGATCTAGAAGGCGCCTTGAGCCAATTGCTCAGTGAGTGCGTAAAGCCTCCCCAGTCAGTTTTCCTAGGGTTTCTAAAGGGTGTTCTCTTATCTATTCTAGCCTTAACCTCGAACAGGATCCACTTGTGATCAGAGAGGGAGGGCTCCTCCGAGACCCTCCATCTTCCTATCTCATATTGGGAAGTGTTACTTAATGAAATGTGTAAAACTTCCTGCCTATTTTTTACTACAAAAGTTGGGTCATTCCCTACGTTACAGATTGCTAGATTTGATAATATAATGAAATCAAGTAGTAACATATTTCTTTCATTGGTGTCCTTACTTCCCCATTGTGTGTGGTGAGCGTTGGCATCACGTCCGATAACCACCTCCCACGTGTTCCGTGCAACCAGCTGCCTTAAACTTTCTGGTGGCAAGTCCGCCATCTGCCCGTCGTAAGGTAGATATGCCGAAACCAGGCAAATGGGTTTCCCGTTCTGCTGCTTTAATTGGCATACCACTGCCGTAATATCTTCCCAGCTGTAATTTTCCAAAAGAAAAGCTTTAACTGTATTTTTCGAAAAGATACAAGTTCTGACCTTCCCTTCCGATTTTTTGTAGAAAAGAGTAAAGTCTCTTACCTTTAGTCCTGATAATTGTTTCCTGTTGTTGATCCAGGGTTCCTGGATTATAGCCGCTCTGATATTCTGCCTAGAGAGTAATTCTGCTAGGCAGGCAGTAGCCGTTACACTGTGATGGTGGTTGATTTGTTTTTGTTTTTATCATCACCCTGCCCAAACTGTACCGTGCCATACCTTTGACGTTTGAGTTAATCGGCCATCTGGCTGCTGCTCCTTAACTACAGCCACACACAACTTGTCCAGCTCTGCATTCACAGGCCGGTTACGTGTCGCTGTAGATGCCTTTTGTTTGGGATTTTTAGCCTCGCCCTGCGTGACGTCATCCCCTGACCTGTCACGTTTGCCCTGAATACGGTCACGTTTTGAAATAACCGTTGTGAAACATTCCTTGTTTGATGATCACGCAATGGGAACCCGAGGAGCGTCCTCTTCCTTCTCCACCACTTTAGCCTGATGACTGGCAAGAAAGCTCTTCAAGCTAGCATCTCCAGCTACCAATTAGGCCCATTCGTACTGCTCTTTCTCCCAGAGGCTGAGCACATTGGGATTCATTGCACCGTACTTCTGGACCTTCCCATTGGCAGACCGGCGACGAATCCTAGCCTGCTGATAAGCAGTCTTCTTACCAGTATCATTTTTTCCCTGCTCAGGCTGGCAGCTTCCTTGATAACTTCGAGAGCGGATGCCATTTTTCCATCCACGCTTGAAGGGTTGGTTTCAGCAGAGCCAGACCGCATATTTCCAGTCTGAGCTACTGCCTTAACCACTTCCTCTTTCGCTTCTAAGAGCTCGTCCTCCTCTTCCAAAGTGAGGGTTTTTGCTGAAGATAACTTCCATCGAGCGAGTCGAATCGACCTTGCTGTTCCGGCTGCCATCTCCAACAGAAGACTCACTCTTCTCAACGTCTGTTTTTTTTATTACTTTTCCTTTATTCATATTTTTGGTCCCACGAATATGGCGAGAAATAAGAATCCACTTTGGCAGAGCTACCTTACCGCTGCAAAGCACTTGTACACTCAGAGGTTGCCTGTTATCTGAGTCCTGCGTTCATGATAGTATATCCCTACTGTCATTCATCCCATCAGCACGGATCGGTTAACACTTTGGGATTGGGGTTGTTTTTTGAGGTTGTCTCCTCTAGATCCGCATGATTTAGTATAAGCATGGATACCACGTGCAGCAAGTAGCTCTTCACTACGCACAAGATGTTTCCATACATCCTGAATCTAGTCGGTCTTGGAACACTTCCCTGGTGATAAACCTACTTTCACCTGGCCCCCATTAAACTCCTTAACTAAGGCGATTTTCAATTCCGACCAATCTTTTGCTTTAATGGTTCTTAAGAACATTTGGGCGGTACCACACAAAAAGCGCTGGGCATATATAAATTGAATTTTATTATTGAAACCCAACACATCGCAACATTCTTCGAAATTTGCAATCCATTTACATATCGGAAATCTGTCATCTCCGTTAAATTTTGCAATAGAGTCTTCAATATCTCGGAAGGAAAAATCTTGTTTATTATTTGAAAATTCTTGCTTATTATTTGTATCACCGCCTAACTCTGAGAATTGTTTTTTTAATTTTAAAACCTCCTGTTTTATCTTCAATTTTTCCCGTAAAACTTCCAACTGAAGATCTAGATCTTCTTCTTCTGAGGTATCTTCCGGATCTGATTTAAACGCATTTTCCGCTCCTCCTAGATGATTTAAAATTTCATCACGAGAGAGACTTTGCCAACCTTCTTTTAAGCGGAGTTTCAAAGACTTTTTTACACCGTCAACCGGAAGATTTAGAGCTTTAAGTTTGTGTTTCAAAATTGTTACCGCCGACTTCTCAAAAAAAAAATTCAATGTTTTTAGCAACTGCTTTCACCATTATAAGTCTAAAGAAAATAGCAAAGCTTTGCCTTTATCGAATTCTTAAAAAAATAACTGGACTTTAAGCGGATCCCACTTCTTCAAATTGTAGACGTAAAGAAAAACCTAGATTGAAATAAAAAAACGTCTAATTATTTTTCGTGGTCGTCAGACAACTGCCTTCGACTAGTTTTTATTATAATTTTATTTAGTTACATAGTGTTTTTTAAGCAGACTACTAGGATGTAATTCTATAACTTTGATTGAGAATCCTACAAATATTAATTGCATTCCTCTATGAACAGTATTGCGATGGGTATCATCAATTATTAATTTAGTGAATTGGCCTTGATCTTATAGAATTTTTGGGTGCTTTTCATCGTAAGATAGAAATGAATTGTTAAGACGAACCGCCACTGGCGAGATCGTCTCCTGGTCCAAAAATGGGTTTAACTTCTGTATCCTGGGGCCGGATTCCGCAACTGTGAGAAAAATTTTAGTGTGCACAAATGAAAAAACTCACTACTCATATTAGTGTGCATTATTTTTAGGTAAAGCGATGACGAAAGCCTCAAATGCTGAATGAAAATTTCGAGATGCTCAATTTATTTTGACAAATGAAAATTGTCAAAATAATTGTAATTTGTTTGAAATCTGCAATATTTATTGAAGACTTTTGATATTTTAAGAAAATTTTCGTTCGTTCTCGTTCGTTCCGAACGAATCCATATGAATAAATCGATGATTCACATGAAGTATGGAAGTGACAACGTTTCCTTTCGATAGACTTAATCTCAACGCAAAATACATATGTAAGTACCGAATGTAATTACCAAAAAATAAATCCATTCTATTAAGAAATTGAAAAGATTTTCTCTAGTAAAATTTTTTGCGTTTGTTATTTTATTACAATGCAATAAAATAGTTAAATTGTTATTAAATTATATACGAAAACGAAAACATCTAGAAAAGGTTTGTATAAAGATTTCCCAAATACTAGGAAAAATAAATTAATTAATTTTCCTCATAATTTGAGGAATCGAAAATATTAAGGCTGTGATTGTTCGATACAAAGGAATTTGTGTCCTTCGCCTTCCACTGCCAATTTTTTCTTAAAAGGACAAGAATATTCAATAAATAACTGTTTTTCTATGCTCAAAATTATTATTTATTTTAGCGAACCAATTGAACAAAATATATGAATAAAATTGTAATGAATCGAATGCATATGAACGTATTTTATTGCAAAAGGTTTTTCCAAATATTCCAAATATTTTTAATTCCTAGGAAATTTGGTGTTTTTAGATTTACAGCACCAATAAAATGAATTTGAAAGATATTTTGAATTTTATATTCATTCAAATTTTGTCTGCTGTAGTGCAATTACAGTTAAAATCTATAGAGTAATGCTTGCATGGGTAGCCGTAATTTGAAAATTTAGAATGCAATACTCTTGGGATGTCTCTTATTGCCTTTGATTGCACAGTTTGAGACATTCAATATTGTATTTGGTAGGAAAAATAAGGGAATTTGTACAATAAAAGTTTTATGTAAACATCAAAATCTTTTTTTTCTGTTACATGAAAAATTAAAAAAAAATAAACATTTTCTCAGCACAATAAAAATAATACACAATATGCAATAATACACAAATGAAAAAAATGCATTACTCACGGTAGTGTACATTTTTGCATTAAAGCGATTACGCAAGCAAAGTGTGCATTCAAGTGCTGAGTGAAAATTTCATTTGTCTAAATAATTGTAATTTGTTTGACACGTGTAGGATTTTGGAGAAAAATTTGTAATAATTGCAGAAAAATATTTAAAATAATTTCAATAAAGATTTGCTACGATCCTATTAAGGCAGGAAAGGTTATTAATGCTTGCATCGTTTTGCACAATGTATTAAGAAAAGCAAATATCGAAACTGATGTAATAGACGAAGACGAAGATGAAATTGTTCTCGATTTTTCTGCAATTGTTGACAGTAATAATGCTCTTACTGCAGGAAGAGATGCTCGTCAGAATATTATTGATAATTATTTGACATAAAATAAAAGTATATTCTGAAAAATTTATTATAACATTTATTGTAAATGTAATATAAAAAGTAATTACGAAATATTTAATCACATTTCTTCTTCCTCTAAATTTAATTTCTTTTCCTATTACCATTTTTATATTTAAATATTTTTATATATAAATATTTTTACATTTAAATGTTTTTAAATTAAAATGTTGTTTATATTTAAATATTTTTGCATTTAAATATTTTCATATTTAAATATTTTTATATTTAAATATTTATATAAATACAATACTTACAGATCATTTGCAAACTCAGAATTTGCCTTCATATAATTAATTAAATAATTTTTTGCTCCTCGCTTGCCTTTTTCGAATTCATTTTTAACAGAATTTTTGAAACTCACGATCTGAAACCGCGTGAGTAAAAATGTATATTTAAACTCATTCTCACAAATACGGAATAAGAATTCTGCAGTGTACACGGATTTTTGTGTGTACTGAAAAACTCACAGTTGCGGAATCCGGCCACTAAAATCTCTTGAATAAAATATTCTATTTTTGTACACTTTTTTGACATTTAAACTCATTCTCACAAATGCGGAATCAGAATTCTGCAGTGTACACGGATTTTTGTGTGCACTGAAAAATTCACAGTTGCGGAATCCGGGCCCTGCTCTTTTCAGGTAACTTTTAGTTGTTTTTTAAGCCAGTAATTTTGGAATGAAATTCAATATGTCGAGCAATTTTGATAATATCTTTAGGGTCATTTCTTAGTTCATTTACGCGCAAATGCTGGTATCTTCTCTCACTCCCACAAACTCGCAGATTATGACAAAACCGAAAGCAATAGGCGACCATCTATTGCTTCCAAATTGGCCCTTATTCTTGGTGCCTTTTCTTCTAGTTGGGTTTTCCGATGTCTAATAGCCCACATTTCTGAAGACGATTTTAGCCACTCAGAACCAGACCACCATAATATATGTGGCTTTAAAATAGATGGCGTTAAGCCTCTTGAAGCACAATCGACTGGGTTGTCACTTGAAATAACATGTCTCCATTGACTAATATTTGAATTTTGTTGAACCTCGCTTACCCAATTGGCGACAAAGGCTTTCCATTTATTTGGTGAAGCATGCAACCAGGAGAGTACGATAGTATTGCATGTATTGACATTGACTTTACTTGCATGGAGTCTTTGACTTTCTTTAATAATTTACTAAACAAAACCGCACCACATGATTCCAAACGAGGTAGACTTATCTGTTTAATCGGAACAACTCTAGTTTTTGATAGCAGTAATGACACGTGAATAGTTCCCTCTTTATCTATACAACGAAACTAAACGACTGTAGCGTATGCGTGTATCGAAGCATTGCAAAACCCATGCAATTCGGATTCACTTATTTCATTCTTGTAATTAATCCACCGTGGTATTTTAATGTTCTGTATATCATGAAGATCTTTACGAAAGTTTTTCATTGTGATGCTAATAGATCAGGAAGTTCATTATCCCAACCTATTCCACTTAACCAGAGTTGTTGGAACATTATATTATTAACTATTACAGTTGGTGCTAACCAACCTAAGGGATCAAATAATCGAGAAACTTCTGCTAAGAACAAACGCTTTGTAACTGGTTTATTTAGAGATTACAATTTTATACAAAAACCAAAGTCATTATTCACAGGATTCCAGTGGACTCCAAGCGCCTTTACGGTTTCATTGAATTCAATATCAATTATTTTTTTAATTTACAATTTGCTCAGAATTACTAGTCCATTTACGTAAATAGAACCCTAAGTAGAATAAGGTAGGTCCGATATGAACATTGTCATTCAAAGATTGTTGCCCTTTATTTTTACTTGATGTATCAAAAACTACTCGTATCTTTGTAGTTGTGTTGTCTTCTTTAAGTACAGCATGGTGCGGCAAATATATAGTGTGGTTTTGTTATTTTTGGTTTCAATGTAAGACACGCTAACTTCTTCCATGTTGTCAAGGTTCAAGTATTCTTCCATAAACTTCATGTATTTGATATGTAGGTCTGTGCTTTGCCGAAATCTTTTTTCCATTTGTAACAAACGAATGAAAGCATTTGGTTTAGAGTTCAGAATTCCTGGTAAACCTTCCCCTTTGAATCTTAAAGTAAAACGAAGATTGATGTCGTCTTGTGGTGAAGAATTGGCCTGATAAGTTCCACCCTAATGATGTTTCTCGCGCTAAGGGTGTTCCACTAGGTCCCTTAACGACACCTTCCTTTATAATATCAGCATAAATATCTGAACCCAACAAGATATCGACCTTTCGTGTAACATAATAACTTGGGTCAGCGAACTATAATTTCTCGATATGAGGCCAGGGTTGTGTCGTTACATTTTGTGCTGGCAATAAAGCGGTCAACCTTTTAAGTATAAAAGCATCTAATTGACCTTCATAAGACGAACGAAAATGGCACGTTATTTTACATGGAATCGAATTGTGAATAATATCAGCTTGTTTTGTTCCAAGTCCACTTACTACTGCGTATGTGAGTTTTCTAAATAATTGCAGGTGTTGAACTGCGCCTTCTGTAATAAACGAGGCTTGAGACCCTTGATCTATTAGAGCTCGTAAAACTGCTATCTCGCCCTTTGGTGTATAAATGAGGATCAAAGCTGTTGCCAACAATATAGTTTTAGAACACCTATCCTTGGTAAAATGAGAAGCAAAATGATTCGTATCACGAAACACATCATTGTGAGTTGAGTATGCATTTGATAGCTGAGAATTTTGACTCAGTGCGATATTTATAAAATTCCCAAATTCGAATTGGCTTGACTAACTCGTGGACCTGCTTGACCTTGATGTGATTTATTTTGGTTTAATTCACGATTAAAATGCAAAAGCATGTTATGTCGTTTATTGCATTTCTGAAAATTTATCGGGTTTTTACAATCTTGTGAAGAGTGAGATAGTGCCAAACAATTTAAACATCTTTGATGCTTTTTTATGAAATCATGTCGATCCTTCATCGTCATAATAAGAAATTTTGTACAATTTCGTAATCGGTGATCCTCTGAAGAGACCGGGCACTTGGTTTTGGTCACGGCCACATGAGAACGCTTTACACGCGCATTTTTATCAATTGTAGCATTTGTTGTATTTGAAGCTGAAATTGCTCCCAAAGTACGAAGTCTGCTTTCTAAAAAAAACTTTAAATTCTTCTATTGTAGGTATGTCGCAAGCATCAACTCTCGGCTCAGTAAAAGCTTTCAACGAAAAATAGTACCTCTGCTGAATTTTTGCAACAAAATAAAAATAAAAAGTGGATGCTAATTATCGGTGTTTATTCTTAAACTTTTAAGTGCTTCCAGAACTTCTTTGTGAATTAATTGTTCGCCAGATAAACTAGTCTTGAGATACTGTAGTTTTTGCACATTTGAAATTTGTTTGTTACTATGAACGATTGCCTCAAATAAATCGTGGAATGATGTCCATGTTTGGTAACTTCCTGAAAACCGAGAAATTGAAATTCGTGGTAATCTTAATTCAGAATTTTCACTATCACTTTTTTTATTGTCTGAATTATGACTTCCAGAGGGTACGTTAAAGAGTCTTAAGTGATCAAAAATGAAACTAGAAGCCGTACAATAGTTTTCTTAGAGATCAGAAAATGTGTCTAGTTTAACATAAGGAATAAATCTCAAGCATTTTTCTGTTTGTTTCTTTTATTTTTGTCCAAAACTCATCTAAAAATTCTTGTTTTTTTGTTAAAAATCATTCAGATCTTTTATCTTTGGATGTTTTCTTTAGGTTGATTATGAATTTGTCAAATTCATCTTTATTGATGAGTTGTGCATTGACCAAACCTCCACTTACTTACGCGGAAACACAAAAATTGGTTATAAAACGCACAGAAAAGAAGGAAACTGAATATTCTGACAATATTGGGAAATAGTCAATAATTCCACAATAATAATATATACTTGATTTACCGGTTTCATGCTCTGGTAGAAGTTGGTTTAGTTTTAATTATTATTTAACGCTCGGACCATAATTTTTAATTATAATGGTTATGTATTAGTCGTCACTAAACTGTTATACTACAAAGAATTTGGTTCAATTAGTTATTTTGGTAATTTTTGGAAACTTGCACTTGGTTCACAAAATACATCCGGCTCGAGGGACCAATGTTAAATCCCGAAAGAATTTATTGTAACAAAACACAAAAGGAGTTATGTTTGACCAAAATTATATACAATTTATTATCACAAATTCTTTAACACAAATGAAATTACTGCGAAAATTACGGCGAGCAATGCACTGTTTCAATGATGGCGAAAAACTAACTTAAAAACATTTTACGAAATTAATAATTATAATTATACCGAATTGCGAAAGGTACAAAAAATTTACAGGTGCGTGCATTGCTCTCAATCAAATTGATTTTATTTTTTTTTTATTTACCGGATGAAAAATGTTATATTAAATTATTCAAAATTTAAATTCATTATTTAATGAAAATTAATGCAAATATGATTAATTTAATTTCTTAATTCATTCACCGGATGCAAATATTTTAGTTCAATTTATGATCAGGTGAATGAATTTTTTAATTTTACAAATAAGCAATATTTTTTTAAACAAAAAAACATATTTCAACTATACTATATTTTGATGACCTGCAACACGCCTAGATACAGAACTCAAAACGAGCCGAAGGAAAAAACCAAATACAGACCTAAAAAAAAACCAAACGAAAGGTCATCCACCAGCTTCAAGAAAAAAGAGCCCAAAGAAAAGTCTTCACCATATTCAAAAAAAGAGCTGCCAAAATCAAAAAAAGCTCAACGAAAAGTCTCAACACAGGGTTCAAGAAAAAGAGCCCTAATCAAAGGTTACACTAATCCAAATTTTTAAGACGGTGTTCCCAACTAGTCAACAAATTTTTCATCGAAACAAATGGAAGGCAGTGATAATCTCATCAATGTCTAAAGATTCAACTTTATGTTATTCATTTATATTAATTAAATTATCGATATTATATTGGATACACTTCAAAAACAAACTGTAATTTTAATAAAAAATATTATAATTATATAATAATATAATTGTTTTTCTTGTACAGAAATAAAATGTAAAAAAAATGTATCGGGTCGCTGTTAAACCGCCGAGTTTCAATCGGGAAGGTCCAGAAATCTGACTTACCCAATTGTAAGCTCAGTTCCGTATCGGTGTAGCATCACAGGATAGTACCAAGTGCGGGTACCTTCTCCCAGCACTTGTTCAACGCAAAATTGATTTTGCTTATAAAAAATATATCCCACGATTTTTAAAATGAAAATTTTCTTGAAACCGTAGATTTGCTTTCCGGTAACAAATTTTATTCAGATATCTGATAATCACATTCCTATTGTGAGAATAATTTTTATAAGCACAATTAATATGCTGATACGCAAAATGTATAATTTTGAACAATTTAACTTTTTCCCATGGATAATGAATATGAAAATGAACAGCGTGGTTCGGCGGTTTAACCAGTTTTTTTCGTTCAATCAATTTTAACAACAACCTTTTAAATAAATTTTAAAAAATATTGTATTTTTATTATAAAGAATTAATAGTTTTCGTTAAACTAATTTTGTCCACAACTTTTCTAAATAATTTTAAAACTGTGAAAATTCTTAATAAAGTATTGTGTTTTGTACAGTGACGATTGTTTTCATTTATATATTTTTTTGTGTTAGTTTTGTTCTGTTTGGTGTACAATTAATTGCGCACTTACAGTGTTGAAAACTTTTGCTACTTTCTGTGTGTTTTTGTTTTGGTGTGCAAGCAACGGCGCATTTACCCTATCTGAAAACAGCACTCGATGCGGAAACTATTAAATGCGTCTGAGAAAAATCATTAATCCTCCGGTCGGAAATACTTATGAAGATCTAGAAAAAACTTTCATAGAAAGACTTGGTGAAATCGATAGACTCCTAAGGGGAGTGTAACTGGGTCATCAAAAAGCTTCTCAACTTTTACGCGAGATGCAAAATCTTTGGGGTGGTTAAGTTCAAGAAGCTCTGTTACAGAACTTATGAATACAATGCTTTTCCGTGCATATAGAAGAGATATTGTCAAGTATTGACGATAGACCCATGCGCCGATGTATCTGTCATACCTCCTACCTCCAAAGCCACTTCTAATAAAAGCGATTTTAAACTTTTTGCGGCCAATTTGACAATCATAAATACTTTCGGGCATAAATTATTAACGGTGAATTTGGGGTTGTGCAGACGTTTTCCATGCCGTTTTGTAATAGCAAATGTCGGAAAGTTGGCTTTCCGAAACGTCTGCATAACCACCCCTATTGTAGGTAATAGGGGTGGATTTCATAAATAATTTTGGACTCTTGCTAGACCTTGAACACAGAAAACTTGTAGATCCTATTACCAAATTAGAAGATGTTACCAAAATGATGAAAGGACCTTCGTATTCGCCCACTACCATTTCTGGCAGCTCTCCCGAAATATATAAGTTATTAGAAGAGTTTAAATCCATCATCCGTTTGTACCCAGAAAGATCTAACATTGCGAAACAAGAATTTACCAGAATGTTAGAACAAGGTGTTTGTCGGCCATCAAGTAGCGATTGGTCGAACCCATTGCATCTGGTTATGAAAGGAATGGCGACTAGCGACGTTGTGATGATTATTATGGCCTTAATTTTATCAGAAAGCCCGATCGTTACCCAATCCCATATATAATGAACTTTTCTCAACAACTTGCTGGCTGCACTATATTTCCTTCACTCGACTTAGTTAAAAATACCACCAGATACCGATTAACGATGAGGATATTCCCAAGACAGCAATATGCACACCGTTTGGGTTATTTGAATTCACACGCATGACGTTCGGTTTGCACAATGCTGCACAAACTTTTCAGCGGTTTGTGCATTCAGTTTTGCGCGGTTTAAATTGTTGTTATCCAGGCATTGACGATATACTTATCGCCTGGAGCGATATGAAACATTTAGAAGTCGTTTTTCAATATCTTAAAGATGCAGGCCTTGTTATTAACTGAAGTTAATGTTTGCTGTCCCAGTTATCACCTTCCTAGGACACGACCGCTAAGTTATTGCGCTAATATTTAGGGATGGCAAATTTCTACAGAATTTATATCCCACAAGCGGCAACTGAACAAGCATTACTTACCGCTTTCCTCAAGGGTAGAAAAGAAAAATGACCAACGTAAAACTCCCTGGACACAATCATCCGGACAACAATTCGAGTTAGCTAAAAACGTTTGCACATCCATCATCAAACGCAACACTTGCGATAATAGGTGACGCGAAGGACACCGAAATTGGTGTTGCTTTACAGCAGCAATTTTCTCAAGAAAATTAACTAACACACAAAAACGCTATAGCACTTACGACCGTTAACTGTTGGCAGCTTATGCAGCAATCAAGTATTTTAAACACTGGATAGAGGGACGTGTTTCCACTCTTTTCACAGGCCGCAAACCCCTCATTTATGCGTTACAACAAAACCTAGACAAGGCATTTCCTGGACAATGTAGGCATCTCGATTTTATCGCGCAATATACAGCCGATAGCAAACACATATCTGGCCGTGACAACATCGTTGCCGACACACTCTCTAGAGTCTCTGAATTATCAGTTGGCGAAAGCATGAACTATGCACTAATGGCAGAAGCCCAAACTAAAGACCCTGAACTACAAATACTTATGGAAAACAATCATGAAATCAAATTAAAACCATTTCCTTTTTTCGGTTCTGAGACCAAAATCTTTTGCGATACTTCTGTAAGAAACCCTAAACTATACGTCCCACCAAATTTTCGTCGAATGGTATTCAATAGCGTACATAACTTGGGCCATCCAAACATCTGGTCAACCGTTAAGGCAGTAGTAAAAAATTTAATCTGGACTTCAGTCAAAAAGGAAGTTAGTTCATGTTTACCATGCCAAAAAGGAGAAGTATCTGAGCACTTCAAAAGCCCTATTGGCAATTTTCCTCTTTGCAAAAATCGATTCAACAGAATTCATTCAGATATTATAGGACCACTGCCCCCTCAGAAAATAACAGATACTGCATTAATGTAATCGATCGTTTTACACGCTGGCCTGAGGCGATACCGATTCCAGATATCAAAACCAAAACTATAGCAAACGCTATATGCAAAGATTGGATATGTCGGTATGGTATACCATCATTAATCACCACGGATCACGGCTCACAGTTCGAATCCGAAACTTTCACTGAATTATTGAACCTACTGGGATTCACACGAAATCCTACAACGGTGTATAACCCGGCGCGTAACGATATCATCTAAAGGTGACATCGAACCCTAAAAGCAGCCATCATGTGCGTTGGAAATCGAAAATGGGCCAAATCTCTACAATCCGTGTTACTCGGTTTGAGAAGGGTACATCGTGAAGACTTCATGCTACGTCCGCTGAATTAGTTTACGTTCGTCAAATATACGTTTACCGGGAGATTTTCTGCAAATCCCAAAAAAACAATTCTCCCAGTCCGAATTCGTACAACAAATCAGAACACATTTCGACACCATTCGACCCAAATCGCCCTCATGAACTGGACAGGGTCAAGTTTTTGTCTTGAAAGATTTAGCAAACTGTTCGCACATTTATTTATTAGAACAGACGCTGTGCGAGCGTAGCTTTAACCACCATATGAAGGCCCCTTTCAAGTTATCAGTCGAAATGACAAAAATTTTACTTTGCAGGTTAAAAACTCAAACAAACTGTCTCAATCTAAAGATTAAAGCCTTTTTTTAGTGAAAGTTTAGAAGTATATATCAAACCAACCATCGAGATCCACATTGCAGCAGCTAAAAAGGTCAAGAAAAAGGTCACATTCGACGATAAAAAAATTCACCACGACTCAAACACAAACGCATTTCCAAAGCTCCAAAACAGTGGAATCATGAACGTTCATTTAGCTTTCACTGTGGTGGTTTATCAACTTCCATTTGTTAAAAATTCTTGTTTACATTTTAAAACTTCTTGTTCTTATTTCAATTTACTTGTTACGAATTTTCTTTGAAAATACTCACTAACCCAAATTGAAATATTTTTGATTAAGTTAAGGGAAAAACTAAAACAAAAAAATATTAATAAAGAAAATTAGTTCTACATAGTTTTCATATAGAACACCAGTTCTAGTCTAGCTTTCATATCGGACACTAACAAAAAATACTTTATTATATAACTTCCACCAGTTGTCATATTAATTGCATTTCAAAAATCAATTAAATAATTAGAAATGTTAAAATAAATAAAATTAAAAAAAAACTAAACGTTGTGCTTTTTATTTCCGATTACAAAACATATGGGGAGTGAACTAACTTTCTGCTAATGTAGTGGTGTTTTAAGACACAGAATATAAAGGTTTTTACCCCTATAAATTCCCGTCTGCAAAATAAAGTTGATTCGATTCTTTCCAGTATTCAAAATGAAATGGAATCGATTACTTATAGTCTTCACAGTAACTTACAAGACGAAACAAAATCGAGTAGTTCAAGTCTTGATAATAAAATTGAATCGAATACTTTAAATCTGGAAAGCAAAATTACATGTGTTTCTGACCTACGAAATGGAAATAAAATCCAACCGAATATTTCTGATCCTGTTGATAAAATGAAATCAAGTGTATCTGGACTTGAACACAAAATGGAGACTAGAATGGATGAAATGAAAACGAATATTACAGACCTGTACAATAAAATAAGGACAAGAGCTTCCAGGCTTGAAACCAAGATAGAATCTAGTATGGGCAAATTAAAAAGTCAGCAGGATTCCATTATTGCGAACCTGGAAGCAAATTTGAAAAATGGAGATAATGCAGTTCGCATGGAAGTTACTAATGTAGAAATAAAATTGGACCAAAAAGTGATAGGATTCGAAGCGAAAGTAGTCGAAATCAAAGACTCGAAACAAAGTATGGATCCATCGGGTAGAAGGATGAAGGCACCAATATCTGACGGCCAGATTTCATGGCTAGTGTACAAACGACAGTTTCAAGCTAAAAAAAAGCCACAGTATTAATTCTGGGTTTGCGTGGTGATCCAGCAGATTTCTTGCGGACAATCTTACTGGAAAATGAAAAAGACTACAATTATATTGTGACATAATTGGACATTCGATATGGGGATAAGCACATGAAGGACGTATACCGAATGGAGCTCATCAACAGAATGGAAGAATCTGCCAAGACGCTTGGGGAGCTGTCAGCACATATTGAGCAGTTGGTATACTTGTCATACTCCGGTTAACGCCTGAAACTGCATACCGAATTGGCTGTAGAAAAATTTGTTAATGCCATTCGTGACGCAGACATACAATTTAACGTTCGAGTTAGTGGGAGACGAATGTTACACGATGTGTTGGCTGTAGCGTTGAGACTGGAAGTTGCAAAGAAAGCAACAAGGACAGTTCCAATGGTACGAGCTGCTAAGGTTGATGCAAACTCATCAGGATTAACTACAGACCAACTGACAGAAATAATACATAATAGTATGCATCAGGCTATCCAGGAATTTACAATGACAGACACAAAAAGGAAACTGAAATGCTGGGGCTGCGGCAAGGAAGGTCATTTAGAACAGCAGTGCACCAGGCAACCAAAATCACCGATTGTGGTATCTATCTCTCTCTTGCAACAGACCAATGACAGGTTTAAAACGCAATGAGTAATTGCTCGTCATAGATGTAGGATCATCATAGATACTGACGCAAGTAGATCCATCATAAACAGAAACTCATTCATAGAAAATACATGAGTAGAAGCAGTAATAGTGTTCTTCAGGCGGTTACAGGGAAATCATATCCGATTCTGGGCGAAGTGATTGTGTCATTGAGGCTAGATGAGTATGTAACACTTCAGATATGCTTCATACAATCAATGCAAGATATCTTTCAACATCACATCGAATAAACGATGAATCGAATGTATATGCTATCAAAGATGCAAATGGGCGCAAAGACATGCTAAACTCCAAACAGCTCCCCCCCAATATGAGCAATATGATTAAACTACGCCAGGTCCCATGGCAAGAGCTCAAAGCTCCTAAAAGTTGTTTGCACAAAATGCAATGCAGTAGCCAAATAAAAGCCGTCCAGAACCCTATAGATTCCTACACTCATTCATATATTTGATGCTTTCGTCATCATTAGTGTCGTTGTAGAAGTGAAACGGGCGAATGACATAGGAGTGACAACTAGAATAACGGAATTGTCAAAAAGTAATAACAAATAGAAAGAAGGAAATCTAGTGTCGTATATACTGAAGGGGCTTTTGAAATAACCGGTAAAGACTGCAGAGATGCAAACAAAGTAGTGATTATCCGAGCATTAAGGGTTGGAAGTGACAACGTTTCGAGCATCCGAAACATATCATACAGCTAAAGGATGAAGATGTTGGCCCAGTTCTTAAATGGAAGGATATTGGAGCATGCAGTGGTGCAAAAGAAGTTATTGTGCTCAGTGGGACTCGTTAGAGATAGAAAATCGCGTTCTGGGGAGAAGATAGGATTCGCCTGATGGTAACGCTAAACTAATGCAGTTGATTGTGCCCAAGTCCAAAGTACATGAGGTACTTGGGGAAGTACATGTCGGGACTTCAAGGGGACATTTGAGAATCAACAGAACATTAGTGAAAGTGCGAGAAAGATTCTATCGGGTACACTGGCAAGCTGATATCAAAAGTTGGTGCAGGAATTGTGTGCAAGAAGTGGAAGACACCACAGATGAACCGCAACCGCAGTAAGGCAATATGGTGACGTCGAATTGTATCAACTCACAACGAATCCAGATAGTACAGGACAAACTCCATCGGAAAGATCATCTGGACGGAATATACTGGTTCCGATGGACAAGATATTTGAGCAACCTGCAAATGACAGATCAAAAGTTAGTGACTACACCGACAAGTTGTAGGTCTCTTTGGACGTCGTATGTTGCAAGGGAAAATCCCCGAGGGTAAAAATGAAAATGTCTCATTTAAAGGGATTGAGAAGTAATTACGAGACGAGTCCAGAGAGTCCACTATATTTCTAGGAAAGATTTCACTACTTGATAAAAGAAAAGTCGGGAACTTTCTTTAAGAACACGACATAAAACATACGTTAATTTAATTTAATCAATAAGAATTAAAGTAGGATATTTCGTAATTCGGGAAACCGCAAAAAATATTCTAAGAACACGAAAACACAAATCATCACTAATATTTTCTGATATAGAATTCGCTAGAAATGTCTAGGAACAAACAGTTGAAGTTAAACTTCGAAAGTGATCGTGTCAAAGAGATTTTGAATAGTGGTTATTTATGGCTGATGTATACAGTGATATATTAAAGACATTTGATAGAAGTAAATAAATTAATTAGTAATTGCTGGAAATAATCATTTCCGTTGTAAATAAAATGTGATAAGGCGGAGGTTGTACAGCGACTTTAACTGTTTTGGTTGCAGCCGTTTAACAGCTAGTTATTGTCATATCTCAGTACGGAATTAAATATAAAATAGCAATGGATTTCTTGAAAATATTATTAATTGAACAGGAGGAAGAAGAAGATTTTGTAAATTTATTACTATTGAATAAATAGCAGCCTATGAGTAGTATTTTTAAACCCGGTGAAGAAGAAGGATGTTTTAATTATCTTTTAAATGGTCATTTAATTACATCTGGTGAATATTTTAGACTGAACTGAATATATTTTACATATATTACAAATTGTAAAAGAAGATTTCATTAAAAACATTTCAAATGCTGTAAAAAAACCCGATTAAATATCTATTCACTTCAATTCTATTCAAACGAACTGCTTCGAAAGCGTAGCTAGACTGGTTCAAAAGCAATCGAACGGCAACAGCCGCCGATGAGCTGTCGAACAGCGTGAACGAAACCACTCATACGGTTCTGCCATAAGAGTCATTTTCAACGGCAGCCGTTGACAGCACACGGCCAGCGATCGCCGTCAACAGCTCCCAGCGAAACCGTACTTTTAGTTGTGATTACGTGTTTTTTAAGTAAAATTATTGATTTTTATGTGATTCTATTTCGTTCGTAGTTGTTAGATCGCATATGGAAATTTTTTGCTTTCCATGATCCCTCTTTAATCAGATCGAATCAATTTTTTTTCAAATGTTCTGTTTTGTAATTGGAAAGATATATTTTTTTCATTCATTTTTGCGTTTTCACTTTCATTTCTTTGCGTAAGGATACAGTTATTTTTTCTTCGTTTATTGAAGTGTCGTTTTCTTTTTGATTGAATGACCACATCTATTTCGGGATACTTTTCCATACTTTTATTACAACATGTAGAATTTTTATGGTTTTACTGTTTTCAATGTAGTGATTCGTTATTTATCAATCTAAGGATTATTTGTCTTGTTTATGGTGTGTTCTATTCTATGTTTATGATTGTTATGCCAGAGTTTTTGTTACTTCTCGATACCTAACACTTTTCAGGCAGAATTGTATCTTAATTTGATATTGAATTTTTTCATTTATTTTTTGTTTAAATAGATTCAGGCGGAGGTCACACACTTAATATATGTGTATTGGTCACAGGCAGTGATGATTGTTCGTTTAATACCTGTTTGTGGATATGACGATTTATTTTTCTTTTCACCTAATTTCACCATTTTTATCATAGTTTGTAACGGTTATTTTCGTCACTCAAAATTTTTTTCACTTTGACTTGCTGATGGCCACGCATTTCCGGGTTTCTCAGTTAAGTTAAATTTCAGGGTTCCCATCAGCGATCAAAATGCTTGTAAAGCGTGGATAAAAAAAATAAAAAAAAACTCAAAGAAAAGAGAGGACAACATTAAAACCGTTTCTGTGCTCCTAAACAACCGACGTAAACTTCAATAAATCATTCGCACCATCCACATGCCAGGCCTCAATCACCCCATTTAATTTTCCTAGCACTTCATTGTGTAAAAGAAAAATTTAACCAAACACATCACAAAATAAACATAAACAAAAATAATAAAAAAAACTCAAATAAGGATATATCTAACAAATTCCTTTTCTTTATTTAATTCACTTTTTATTATAATATATATTTACTTTCAAAAAAAAAACTCGACCTGGATCTTCGATCCCTATATAATAATTCAAATCATCGACCAGGATCTTTGATCCCTTTAAAATAATCAAACGTTTTAGTATAAACTACCAAAAAAAAAAAAAAAAAAAATGAATTAAATTCACCACACTAGCAACTGATGGTATTTGACGTTTCCAAATAACGTGCGCGAATTATTTAATTATTGTTTACCTTTTTTTTTCTTGTGTTTTTCTTTTTTTTTTTATATAACAATTTTTCACTTGTGAGTTAAGTTTATTGCATAGATCCAACCGGGATCTTTAAGTGTAGTGTAGTGATATGAATTAAATGATGTGTTATAAGTTATAACACTTTTATAAAAAAAATAAATGAACTAAAAATGTGAACTCAAAATAAACAAAACAAACGTCAAATTTATAAACGAATTCATTAATTTGTTTATTAGTACTTTGCTTTGATTTATTTTGAGTTATTCGTGAATTATATTACCAAAAAAAAAAAAATTTAAGAAAAAAAAATCAAAAGCTAAAGAAAAATAATAAAAAAAAATTATGTTTGAGTGACTTAGCTGTGTGTCCGTTAAGCTAGTGTTGGTGCGACCTTGTGACCCATATAAATCTTCGGAAATTCCAAATTCGTTGACCCCGGTATGATAAACTTTTTTTCTTGAAGGTAAACCGTTGTTTTCCTTTTCCCGGTTTTCTTTTTTTTTTTTCTTCTTTTCTTCTTTTATATGCTTCACAGCCCGGAATTCTTCAAAAGAATTTGAAAATATGACCAAACAAAAAAAAACTAATAAAAAAACTAAATTTTCACCACTTTTAAAAAAAAAAGAATTAAAGTAGACAAATTTATAAAAAAAAACTAAAACCCAAAGAAAATTTTCGGTAGCGAAACGACCTCCACAAATTTCGAATAAGACCAACCCTTTTTCTTCGTCGTGACAGCCTTTTTATAGGCTTTCGGATAACTGGATTCGTGGTTAAAATAAGCATTAATTAGTTTTATAGATATTATGCTATTAATTATGATTTTTATTTAATTTTTGCATAATCTTTATTTAACAATGCAACTATTTACCTACTAGTGAATCCTATTTAATGATAATTTTGCCTATTTTTTAACAAATATGGAATTTTCTCTTTGTGAGGTCGCCGCGCTCGCAAAAAGGTTAAAATTTGGGCTTCGTCCTTTAAATCCCGCCAAAATGATTTTCGAAAAAATATTTTTATATTTTTTTTAAAATTAATTATAAGTTCCGGGCTGTAATGATAGTTTATCAGTCTTTAATTCCATAAAAATTAGTGCTTACAGAAGTTTCTACTATTTCCAGTGTGAAAACCAAAAAAAAGAAAGCAAGGTTAGTTTGACCCAATGATCATAAAAATTTTCTATTCTCTAATTATTTTATGTTAATTTTGTTTCAGGTCGCTTCCCTACATTATTGCGGTCATGGTGATATCACATATGTGGGGAAAAACATGAAGATCGCAGCAACACAGCTGTTTTCAACTTTGACACTCCAGAAGTCGATTTCAATCCGTCGCGCTTCTATAAACCAACGGTAAGGTTGCCACTGATCTAATGTGGTTTACAATATAAAAATAATTTTAATAATATCAACATTTTTCCTCTAATTTCAATTTTAGGTGCTTTGTTTACTGCGTCCACTTTCTGCTCAGGAAGTGAATTCATCTGGAACAAAACCTGTGGACACGAAAAAAAAATCTACTAAGTAATTCATTTGTTTGGGCACATACAATAGTATTGTGACAATACAGGACTTTCACACTTGGTACAGATAAGTATTTTGCATTGATTTTCCTTCCTATAATTAATCATATGTTTTCAATTTTTCTTCCAGGGTTTCATCTACTAAAAGACGGTCGTTACAGGGCAGGTTTGTTGGACATTTCCACAAGTCCATACAAAGCTGAGGAGACAAACCTGTGGTTTGATCGGCCGGATTTAAAAAAATATCATAAAAAAAAAATTTCAAAAAAAAGGAATATTAGCCTAACAAAAAAAATAAACAGGTAATTAGTTACGTATATCCTTTGCATGATAGATACCAATGATTTTACCTTCCTGGTTTGCTAACTCATAATTTACGTGACCTATTTTCCGAGTGACGGTCGCTTTATTAAATTTAGGTGCAAATTTAGCCGAGAATTTCTTTGACGCATCGCTCTGAGCAAAGCTTCTTACAAAAACAGATTGTCCCGGTAGAAATGCAACTAGTCTCGATCTTAAATTATATTGTCGCTCGTTTCGACGATAGGCTTCGGTTATATGTTTCTGTACCTGTTTGTAAATTACTGGCATCATATAATCTCTTGGTAGTACTTCTATGTCGTTCTCGCTCACACAATCTAGATTTCTTAATAAATTATATCCATCACCGTGTAATAGCATATGTTGCCCAAACATTAAAAAATGAGGTGAATTCTGTGTAGTTTCGTGGAAAGAATTGCGCAACGAACAACCAACAGCAGATAGGTTTTCATCCCAACACCGATGATCTTTTTTTCAGGTACGACCTTATTGCAGCCAGAATTGAACGATTCACGCGTTCTGACGCGTTGGATTGAGGGGAATATACAGCAGTATAAATATGTTTGACGCCATGAGTTGTCAACAATCCGTTGAACTCCTTCGAGATGAATTGTACACCATTGTCCGTATGTATAAATTCAGGCACCCCGTATACATAGAATACTTCGTTTAGTAGATATTGCGTGATTTTAATAGCGTCCGCCTTTGGTAAAGCCTTCAGTAACACAAATTTCGTTAGTTTGTCTAGAATTACCAGGATTGTAGTATTACCTTTCTTGGAACGTGGGTACGGACCTAATAAGTCTATATACAGCCGTTGCCAAGGACGTTCTGCAAAAGATTGTTGCCCCATTGGTGGTCTTAAAGTTTTATTTGGAGCTTTTGTTGTTTTACAAACCTCGCAATCTTGGACGTACTGATGTACGCGTTGACGCATTTTGGGCCAATAGTAGTAGCGTCGAAGGCGTTCCAACGTTTTGGTGATCCCTCCATGAGAAGCTGCCGGTACATCGTGTTCTTGACGTAGAAGCTCGCCTACTAGAGGTTCTGGTACCCATAGTTTCCACAGCGGGATATCTGATACCTTGTCTTTCTTTGACAGCTCAAGACGAATATAAATATGTTCGTCATGCACCTTCAAGTTAGTGTATAACTCTGGCTTCTTCATAATTGATTCCCTCAAATTAACGTACTCCGCATTTTGAAAATCAGCAGATTGTAGATCAATCGTCTCTATGTTAAACTTTTTCATGTCTTGCGCCAGTTCTTCAGGTGTTTCGGTATATATTCGGGATAGTGCATCCGGTACTACATTTTGACTACCCCTCTGATGTTCAATGTTGAAGTCAAACGGTTGTAACTTTAGGCTCCAGCGCGCTAGACGACCACTCAATTCCTTCTGGTTCATCAACCATTTCAGACTGGCATGATCTGTAATTATCGTGAACGGAAAACCCTCGATGTATGCTCTAAATTTTTTTACACTTAGAACCACTGCCAAACACTCCAACTCTGTAACGCTGTAGTTCTTCTGTGCTGCGTTTAATTTTTGGGAAACGAACGCAATTGGCTGTTCATCTCCATCACAGGTTTTCTGAAACAGCACACCTCCTATTCCAGAAGTACTGGCATCACAGCGAATGAAAAAGTGCTTTGTGAAATCTGGATTTATTAAAACTGGTTTGGTGATTAGAGCGTTTTTTAATTTGTCGAATGCATCTTGTGCTTCAATCGTCCACGAAAACTTTATGCCTTTTCGCAACAAATCAGTTATGGGTGATGTGACTGCTGCATAGTTAGGAATGAAGCGTCTGTACCATCCAGTCATTCCTAGTAGTCGTCTAGTCTGCTTCACCGTTGTCGGAGCTGGAAAGCTGACTATCGCTTCCACTTTACCAGGATCTGGCCGCACACCATCTTCTCCCACTATGTGCCCTAAATAGCGAATTTCCCTCAGCACAAATTTGCTTTTCTCGATATTGATTGTTAAACCTGCTTGACTTAAAAAGGTCGCAACCTGTTTAAGCAGGGCGTTGTGTTCTTCAAAAGTCGCCGAAACTATCAACAAATCATCGAGATAAACAAATATGTAGTCGCGAAATTCGTGAGGAATCACTTTATCCATTAAGCGGCACATGCGTTGTGCTGCGTTACATAACCCGAAAGGCATTACTTTAAAATGGTATAGCGGCCTGCCTGGCACAGTGAACGCGGTCAGTTCCCTCGAAGAAGTCGCAAGAGGAATCTGCCAAAAAGCATCCTTCAGGTCCAAACTGGAAATAAATCTGGTGTCTTGTAGTCTACTCAGTAGACCCTCGATGTGTGGAAGAGGATACGCATCCTTTTTTGTGACTGCGTTGACTTTCCTGGAATCCAGGCACATTCGAACCTTTCCACCTGGTTTGTTTACTAACACCACCGGAGAACTCCAGGAACTTTGACTTACTTCTATTACGTCCATTTCCAACATTCGGTCTAGTTCTGCATAAAGGTGCTTTTGGACTGCCGGAGAGATCGGATAATGACGCTGTTTGATTGGGTTGGCATTACCTACTTCAATCTCGTGTTCTTCAAGCTGCGTCCGTCCAAGTCCTTTCTTGTTAAATGATGGAAACAGCGCAATCGTTTCGGCTAATTGTTGCTGTTGCTCTTCAGTAAGTCTATGTTGTGGAGTCTCTTCGATGTTATTTATTTCCAGTTCTTCCACTATCTTTGGCTCTATTCCAAATGCTTCCCAGAAGTCTACTCCCAAATACAACCTCTCCTGCAGGGTAGGCACTATATAATACCGGATGTTTTTGGTCTTTCCGCAATACTCCGTAGGTAAGTCCACATATCCCACAATCCTGTTAGCTCTTCCGTCTGCTGTTTTTACCGTGGCTTGCAATTTACGCTCATTTAAATCCGCTTCTTTCAGGAATGCTTGAGAGTTTGCACCCAGGATACTTACTGTGGCTCCACTATCTAGAAGTCCTGTAAGCTGCATGCAACCAAGTTTAACACTGATAAATGGACGACGATCTTTTGGGGTATAGATGGCGGATACGACAGCATTCTTAATTATTTTTCGTAACTGCCAATATTGTTGTGTACGTAGTTTGTTTTTTTCTGGAATTGGGAATTCAGTTTGAGTGCGAATGGTCTTTTGATTTCGTGAATTTGTTACCGGTGGGTTGATGGCTCGGTGTTCGTAGCTGAGTCTGTTGTATTGCTGGGCTTTCTCTGAATTGTATGCGAACGCGACGTCCCAACTCCTGTCGCATTCGGCCTCCGGTTTCCCTCGTGTTTCGCGTTATAACAATAGGAACAATTCGGCTTAACTATACCTGTCCTGCCGCAACCATAGCAAAAGATATTTCTCACCGAACTCGTGCATTCTTGGTAAATGTGTCCAATATCCTTGCAGTTCCAGCAAATTCGCATGTTTGACTCTGTTCCAAGTTTTTTCTCCTGGACATGCTTATAGTTGTTTGGTGTAGCATAACTTAGAGCATTTAGGTGATTGTTGCTTGAGTAATTCCTTTCGTGATTCTCTTGACTATCTCCATGTTCGTCTACACTGAAAGTCTGAAGTGCATGAACACCGTGTGAAAATCGTCTTGTTTGGGTATCACACAATTGTCGGGGATCATATCCAGACTTAGACCACAATCTTTCCAACCTGCTACATATGACTCTCAAGTCCTCAGTCTTGACAAAATATTGAGATATTGTTGCGCTTTGTAGCGCCGGATTCATATTCTCGCGAATTATCTCTAATAACTCGTCTTCGGAAAACGGGCGAAGCAGGCGACCATTCATTCCTTCGACATCGAGAAGAAAGTCGTTAAAATTTTCCTTGACTTTCTGCCTACGAGTCTCCACCATTCGTCTCGTTTCCCTGTCAGATTCATAACTGCAGAACCGACTTAAGAACGCTGTTCTCATTTGAGTCCAGGTTGCGTTGGGGAATTTCCTGGAAAAGACCCAGAACCAATCATTGGCTGTCCCCTTCAGGAAGTCAGAAACTACTGCCGTCAAATTTTCGGTTCTAATGCCGTCTCTCCTTGCTAAAGTTTCCAACCGCTACAAGAACTCATTCGCATCCAGACCATGGCTTCCACTGTCAAATGAAATATTCCACTTCGGTGGTCTTTGGTATTCTTGTTGTTGTACTGGTGACCTATGCAACTGCTGTTGAAAAGACTGGTTTATGGGGTAACGAAGGTGATTACTTGTGCTTGCTCCCGCACGATCATCTGTAGGCAAGGTTGAAGGCCAGACATTCGTAGGTGGCATTCCAAAAAATTCTACTTAGGCACCCTCTAGAAAACTTTCCCGAAGTTGACTAGGCCTTGTTGATGTGCTGTCGCGTTGAGGGCTTACAAATGTTTCATTTTGATCATTTGCTAATGATCCGTTACTCTCAGTCCTTTCGTTCCCGACACCGCCGTCCGCCTTTGTACACTTGGGACCTGGTAGTTCCTCTAGTCTTAAACGCATTGCTTGCAATTGTTGCGTGATTCTGTTGATTTGTACAACCATTGATGATTTGCCAGACCCCTTTTCTCATCAACCTCCAATTCCTCTCTCGATGCAAGCACATCTAGGGCTCGAATCGCTTGATTGCACGCTTCTAATTCACCGGTAGGATTTCTAAGATTGTGTGATTTAGTTGGTCGCAAAGAAGGATCATCCTGCTCTCTCTCAAGAAACTTTACCAGCTTTTGTTTGGAATCCGACTCATTGACTGAGAGCTTCCGGAGCTGCAACTCGACATCTAGTTCATCGCTACTTAAATTGTCCACTTCACTAGGTATCAAAAACATCTTAACTTTGATTTAAACACCGAGCAAAAGAAACTAAAACTAATACTTCAAAAAAAATTAGAAAACTTTAAAACTAGTACGTTGGAATAGATAAATAAAAAAAAGTAATTAGCAAAAAAAATATCTCAGAACTATAAAACGGATCCTTCGAGAATCCAGGAAGGAAAAACCCAAAAAGAAAATCAGAAAAAAAAATATAGGAAGGAATTAAGAAAACCACAATGCAACCTATTTATTGATAAACACAATTTATTTAATTAACAAAAAAAAAAAAAAAAATTTTACTTTTCAGCTGATCATCAATTTAATTGACGACCCGAGGTATATAATATATATATTTTAAAAGAAACAAGGGGTGATTGCTGCCTTGACACATTAAGTAATGCAAACAGATAAGCTTTGTCGATCGCAGGAACACAGAAAAGTTTGAAGGATGGTCCCAATAATTAATCCTAATAATTATATTAATAATAAAAGAAGAAAAAGAAAAAAAACAAATTTGTATTTCTCGTATAATACCTAAATTGTTTGTATAAATGAATTAATAGATAAGATCAAAAAAATGTATTAATGTATAAAAAAAAAAAATATGATAATTAAAAGTTATTACTTCAAAGTTAAACTATAATGTAGACAATTTATTTATTTATTTAATATTTTTTTTTTTAAAAGGGTTTAATCGTTGCGCACATTTAGTTGTACCCCTTCGAATTATTGCCTCGCTTCGATGGGTAATTACTCAAAACTCTACACCGATCGATTTCATAACGATAGAGGATCTCTAATGCCGACAAGTAATCCCATAAAAAAAAACTACTTAATTAAGCTAACGCTGAATGGTATCTTCAAACAACCGTTTCCATGCGGATAAATAAAATTATTACCTTCGACGCATTTCTGGTTGCGTAGAATCACTCTCGCAAGAATTTAAGAACGAAAATCAAAATTTAAAGTAATCAAAAAAAACTATAAAATCAAAAAAAAAACCATTAAATATCGTTTACTTATTTACTTTGCTTCATTATATTAAGTCCTCAAACAACTATGCCTTTCCAAGGATACGTAGAATCTCTATATTCAACAAGTAAGTACAGTTGCGAAGTATAACTAATAAACGTAAGAAAAATTTAAATTGAAAAAGAAGAAAAATAAAAAAATGAAAATGAAAATAAAAAATTTTTATTTTTTTTTTTTTTGTGTTTATGACCTGTCATCCTTCAGGTCCCTGCTCGGGCGCCATTTTGTAACGGTTATTTTCGTCACTCAAAATTTTTTTCACTTTGACTTGCTGATGGCCACGCATTTCCGGGTTTCTCAGTTAAGTTAAATTTCAGGGTTCCCATCAGCGATCAAAATGCTTGTAAAGCGTGGATAAAAAAAAAAAAAAAAAACTCAAAGAAAAGAGAGGACAACATTAAAACCGTTTCTGTGCTCCTAAACAACCGACGTAAACTTCAATAAATCATTCGCACCATCCACATGCCAGGCCTCAATCACCCCATTTAATTTTCCTAGCACTTCATTGTGTAAAAGAAAAATTTAACCAAACACATCACAAAATAAACATAAACAAAAATAATAAAAAAAACTCAAATAAGGATATATTTAACAAATTCCTTTTCTTTATTTAATTCACTTTTTATTATAATATATATTTACTTTCAAAAAAAAAACTCGACCTGGATCTTCGATCCCTATATAATAATTCAAATCATCGACCAGGATCTTTGATCCCTTTAAAATAATCAAACGTTTTAGTATAAACTACCAAAAAAAAAATAAAAAAAAAATGAATTAAATTCACCACACTAGCAACTGATGGTATTTGACGTTTCCAAATAACGTGCGCGAATTATTTAATTATTGTTTACCTTTTTTTTCTTGTGTTTTTCTTTTTTTTTTATATAACAATTTTTCACTTGTGAGTTAAGTTTATTGCATAGATCCAACCGGGATCTTTAAGTGTAGTGTAGTGATATGAATTAAATGATGTGTTATAAGTTATAACACTTTTATAAAAAAAATAAATGAACTAAAAATGTGAACTCAAAATAAACAAAACAAACGTCAAATTTATAAACGAATTCATTAATTTGTTTATTAGTACTTTGCTTTGATTTATTTTGAGTTATTCGTGAATTATATTACCAAAAAAAAAAAAATTTAAGAAAAAAAAATCAAAAGCTAAAGAAAAATAATAAAAAAAAATTATGTTTGAGTGACTTAGCTGTGTGTCCGTTAAGCTAGTGTTGGTGCGACCTTGTGACCCATATAAATCTTCGGAAATTCCAAATTCGTTGACCCCGGTATGATAAACTTTTTTTCTTGAAGGTAAACCGTTGTTTTCCTTTTCCCGGTTTTCTTTTTTTTTTTTCTTCTTTTCTTCTTTTATATGCTTCACAGCCCGGAATTCTTCAAAAGAATTTGAAAATATGACCAAACAAAAAAAAACTAATAAAAAAACTAAATTTTCACCACTTTTAAAAAAAAAAGAATTAAAGTAGACAAATTTATAAAAAAAAACTAAAACCCAAAGAAAATTTTCGGTAGCGAAACGACCTCCACAAATTTCGAATAAGACCAACCCTTTTTCTTCGTCGTGACAGCCTTTTTATAGGCTTTCGGATAACTGGATTCGTGGTTAAAATAGGCATTAATTAGTTTTATAGATATTATGCTATTAATTATGATTTTTATTTAATTTTTGCATAATCTTTATTTAACAATGCAACTATTTACCTACTAGTGAATCCTATTTAATGATAATTTTGCCTATTTTTTAACAAATATGGAATTTTCTCTTTGTGAGGTCGCCGCGCTCGCAAAAAGGTTAAAATTTGGGCTTCGTCCTTTAAATCCCGCCAAAATGATTTTCGAAAAAATATTTTTATATTTTTTTTAAAATTAATTATAAGTTCCGGGCTGTAATGATAGTTTATCAGTCTCTAATTCCATAAAAATTAGTGCTTACAGAAGTTTCTACTATTTCCAGTGTGAAAACCAAAAAAAAGAAAGCAAGGTTAGTTTGACCCAATGATCATAAAAATTTTCTATTCTCTAATTATTTTATGTTAATTTTGTTTCAGGTCGCTTCCCTACATTATTGCGGTCATGGTGATATCACATATGTGGGGAAAAACATGAAGATCGCAGCAACACAGCTGTTTTCAACTTTGACACTCCAGAAGTCGATTTCAATCCGTCGCGCTTCTATAAACCAACGGTAAGGTTGCCACTGATCTAATGTGGTTTACAATATAAAAATAATTTTAATAATATCAACATTTTTCCTCTAATTTCAATTTTAGGTACTTTGTTTACTGCGTCCACTTTCTGCTCAGGAAGTGAATTCATCTGGAACAAAACCTGTGGACACGAAAAAAAAATCTACTAAGTAATTCATTTGTTTGGGCACATACAATAGTATTGTGACAATACAGGACTTTCACACTTGGTACAGATAAGTATTTTGCATTGATTTTCCTTCCTATAATTAATCATATGTTTTCAATTTTTCTTCCAGGGTTTCATCTACTAAAAGACGGTCGTTACAAGTTCGCTTTTATTTTACACCAGTAAGGACCTGCCCAAAATTCCGAGAGCTTATAATTATTATCATAATCTCGAGGGCAGTTTCTGAATTTGCTTTGAATTCTTTTCTATTGTGTTTAATAGACGAAGATATTTTTTATTTATTTTTTTAAGGAGGTGGGTGCCGAAAGGCAACCCGTACTTAGGCCTTGCGGCCCATTGTACCCTCGGGAAAATCTGGACATATGTCTTGGGATAGCACAAGTCTTCCAAGAAAACCCATGCGGAAAAAAGACTAATTACCTGTATCCTGTTTACAGGGTGGCAGGTTGCCCAAACTCTGAAAAGAGTTCTGTCTTCTTCAGGTAATCGATTAAGGATTCCACCTTCAGATTCCGGGCATCCGACAAAGTCAGGAATGGTTTTCCGAAGATCTTCTTTCGCAGGCCCGTTAAGGCTTCACGTAAACAAATAACGTGTAGTGACGTTTCCTCAACGGTTCTGCACTTACGACTGGTGGGATCAGATAGGATACCTATGGTATGTAGATGCTTGCGGAGGCAGTGTCGCGTGAGGGCGCCCGCTAGTACTGGTTGTATTACGATCCAACGTCAGTAACGAGTCCCTGACAAGGCCAGGTTCAGTTATGAATTTTTTGGATTGTCGAAGAGACACGTTTCGCCACTGAATTTTGTGTTGTACGGTGATCCATTCTCTAATGGAGAGTTTGGCTGTGCTCTTAGGAATACCAATGATGGGTTCTGTCCCGATAGGTTTCCTAGTGGTGCCCATCTGGGAATGTACATCGGCCATTGTGTTGAGTGTGAGCCCGAGGTGTCCCGGTATGGAGTTGAGTACAACTCTGTTGAACTCAGCTAGTTGATTAAGGGTGTTGAAGCATTCTTGCCCGACGCAAGATGTTATCTTGACTGCACTCAGAGAATGTAGCGCAGCTTGGATGTTCGATAAGATGTTGTAAAGCAGGTTTTTGCAGCCCCTGTTTAGGTTCTCATTGGCGCAGGTCATAATGGCAAAAATTTCAGCCTGAAAGACTGAACAATGAGTGCCCAAGGCGATAGATATTGTCTTTTTGGGCACTGTACTAATGACACCTGCCCCAGTTCCTGCATCCGATTTAGACCCATCCATGAACCAGACGTGGCCGAGTGGTTTTGCGAGATTCTCACCGTCCGCTATCCAGGAGTCTCTGGGAAGCATGACGGTCTCGAATCTGCGTTTGAAATCGAATGCCGGAGTCATGATATCCGATGGCATCGAGAATAAGGGGCATGATTTGATCAGATTAGTTAGGATCCCGGTATGGCCCTTGATATCTAATCGATCAACCCAGAGTCCACCATTTCGCACTCTATAGGACGTTGCCATTGCTTTACTTTGAACCACCAAGTGCAGCGTTGGAGTTCCCAGGAGGGCCTCCATGGCTACCGTTGGCGTGGTTCTGATTGCACACGTAATTCTTAAAAGAGCAAGTCTTTGAATACGGCCTAAAAGATCTCTAGCATTGACTACTAGGGTACGAGGCCACCAAACAATTGATGCGTAGGTCAGCAGAGGTTTAACCACCACAACACCAGTACAACATTTTAGGTTTTAGTCCCCAGGTGGGTCCAAAGGTTCCGCGACAGGCCCATAGGAGTGCCGATGCTTTCTGTTCTTTGACCCCCACGTGCCTTTTTAAGGTCAGCTTTTTATCTAGATATACTCCTAGATATTCCACTGACTCGGAAAGTTGCTGTCTCGTTTCACCTAGACAACCGAGATTCCTATTCCTGGTGAACATAACGAGTTCAGTTTCGTCAGGATTGATGGAGAGCCCCTTGGAAAGGGCCCACTTTTCAAGCCTGATAAGAGCTTGAGGAGTCAGCTCAGCCAATGCACTGGGGAATTTTCCCGATACAAGAAGAGCCATGTCATCCGCATACGCTTGGGCGTAATAGCCCGACTTTTTAAAATCCTGAGAAGGTCATCTACCACCAGACACCACAGCAGTGGAGATAGTACACCTCCCTGCAAGTATGCTCTCATAACTGGGATTGATTCTGTATCTCTTCCCAGACTGGCCGATGCAGTGCTAGCGGAGAGCATGGTTCTTATCCATCTAGTGACAGTCAGACCCGCGCCGTGCACTTCGGCTGCCTCGCTCATGGCATTGAAAGTGACAATGTCAAATGCCCCTGCTAAGTCAAGAAATGCACCAAAAGCGTATGAAGTGGTGTCTAGAGTTTTTTCAATTCTGAACACTAGTTGATGCAGTGCAGAATCCGTGGATTTGCCCTCTTGATGCGCGTGTTGGTTCGGGTGGAGAGGTAGGATATTTGGTATCCTCTCCCTCAGGTATCTATCCACCAGCCTCTCCAGTGTCTTAAGCAAGAATGACGTGAGGCTGATGGGACGGAAACTCTTGGCCTCGGTGTAGCCAGTACGACCAGGCTTAGGTATGAAGATCACACGTGCCTTCCTCTATGGCGAAGGAATATAGCCATAGGCCAGGCTCGTGCGGTAAATTTGACAGAGTGGTTTGATTAGTAAATCGGCTACTTTCTGAAGAAGTGCTGGGAAAATGCCATCAGGCCCTTCTGATTTATACGGGGCAAAGGTTTTGATTGCTAGTACTCTAGTATGTTACAATCTCTGAAGCCATTTTCCACCCGGTTTTTTGGGGAGGAGAACTTTCGGCTTGTAGAGAGGGCATCCCGGTGATTCACGAGATTCGGGGAAATGGGTATGGAGCAGCAGCTTCAGGGTATCCTCATTACATGAGGTGAATTCCCCGTCCGACTGCTGCATCACCGTTAATCTAGATGTCGGATCTTTGGAGAGGGCTTTTTGGAGTCTGCAAGCCTGAGGAAGTTCCTCAGTTTGGCCGCAGTAGCTCTTCCAAACTTCTCGTTTTTTCCTCCGAACAGCCGATTTGTACTTGCGTTGGGCCCCTTTCCAGGCTCCCATTCACCGTTCAAACCGTTCCTTTTGTGAAGCTCCCGAAGGATGTATCCCACCAGGGCGTTTTCTTGGGGAGCCTGTTAGTGCGTAAGGCACAGTTATTCTCGTAAGAGGAGTAAATGGCTTCCTATGTTAGAGTGACTGCCAGTTCTAGTTCCGGAATATTCCGGGCTGCTTTTGGGACTTCCCGGATTTTTTCTGACAGCTCTTCGTGAAAGGAGAACCAGTCAGTGGATCTAGGATTCCTGTAGGAGACCGGTTTCAACGGTTCGGGGAACAGACTGAAGAGAATGTGCCTATGGTCCGATAATGAAGGTTCGGTGGACACTTTCCATCCTTGAATATCTTGAGCAATGCCCTGCGAGCACAGCATTATGTCCAACACTTCTTCACGTGTCGAGGTGATGAAGATTGGTGCTCTACCCTTGTTGGCAATTTCCAGGGTGGTTGGACCCAGGTATTGAAAAAGTTTTCTACATCTTTGTTTGATGTTCGTACTGCCCCACTGTGTGTGGTGCGCGTTGGAGTCACAGCCAATGATAGGAGTTAGATGGTTTGTCTCACAGAAGGACACTAAGTTGACCAGCTCCTCTGAAGGGGGGGGGGGGCTGACTGCATCATAGGCCAGATATGTAGAGCACACTACTACTTCCTTTTCGCCCAATTCTATGGAGTAAATTATCTTGACTGCAGTAAGATCTGCAGAACAAAAGGATTTAAGAAGGATGGAATCAATATCATTGGAGATGTAGATGCATGTCCTAGGTCTGTTCGGAGTTGTGCTGTATACTACAGACCCAAACCGGGTGCCGTTGCTCCGTACGATTCCCTTGTAAACCCAAGGTTCTTGCACGAGGCATATGTTGGCAGGTCCGATAGCAAGCTGCCTACCTATTATGTCGGTGGCCGCATTGCAGTGGTGCGCATTTATTTGGAGAAAATTCAGTCCCGAATTTGGCATTAGTTCGGTTCTGTGGTTTCCTCCTCTTTCTCCCCTTTCTCCGGCTTGCCTAGAACCGTGAAGGTAGCAAGGCGAACTCCCCAGAGGGGGCGGAAATTAACCTTCTCAAGATCTCTGAGTCCTTGAGAGTCTACGCCTACAATTAGTTGGTTACCTTCCGGCGCCCAACTATATTTGTATTCGAAGACCCTCCAGTTCTCCGTGCTCATTAAGTTAAGGAATTTCATAGTAGCGAGTATCTGGGTCGCGCTCCTTTCGGGGTCCGGCAACCAGATGCTCACCCTCCTCAACTTGGGTAGAATGAACTCATGGACCGAAAAGTCTATTCCTTCTACCAGGGTTTTGGATTCGGCTAGTTTAACTAGCCAATCCTTGGTCGCTTGGTTCTCGCATAAAGGGATGAGAGAACCTCGCGTCAATCTGCAATCACGTATGGTTCACCGTTAGGTAGTCTCTCAAACGCTTGGATGATTGCAGCTTCTATGCGATCCATTGAAGAGATGTCTCTCTTGACAGGGCTCTGGCACATTAGGCAGACTTTCATTTTTGTGTCCGATTTAAGGATCTCCGCAAATGTCGCTCTTTGTCCTTTTTGGTGAGAGGTGTCTTTATCCCCGGGGTTAGAAGGTTTAACCCTCTTCGCCTGGGGGGTGCTCGATACGCGAGTGGAGGAGGCTGAGATAGTCTCAGAAGTGCGCACCTTTTCGGCGGCACTGTCTGTTCCTGTTCTCTTCCTCTTCCTCTTTTTGCGGAGTTTCGCTCCAGCGGACCCGGAACTGGTCACTGCCACCGATTCTAGTGAATTGGCAGGCGGTCCCTGTTTCGAGGACGACGCCAAATGGAGTTGTGCAGGTTTCAGGAGGGGGCTTTGGAGTGCGCGTCCTCCCGTTACCTGCCGGGGTTGGCATTTTAGGGGGGAGAGATGTGGATCCTGCCGGGTCCCCTTTTGCAAGGTTACAAGCGAATGCCGCGTCTTTTGACATCTTCTACTTGCTCCGCTGCGGCTTTTGCCGTCGCTGGAAGGAGTTTTTAGTTTCACGATACGGTTGGCGAGTTTGTTCACCAACTTGTCGGCATTTTGGAGTGGCTCTCATTTTGGGCAGCCACTACCAGTTTTCCCAGTACACACCGGTTCCATTGAACTGGGCGCGGTGCATGCTGTTGACGATGTTCCCGTTGAGAACACAATAGTAGTGTCTGATGTCATGGTCGTGACTACTGTTGATTTCGTCTGCGCGTCCGTAATCGTCGTAGTGGTGGTCGTTATTTTCAAACGCATCGGTGTCGTTGTCATTGCTGTTGTTGTTGTTTGATTCATGTTTGTTCCCACGAGTATGGGGGGTGTAAGGACCCTGCACGCAGCGCCCTCTGCACGTGCAGTAGCCTGGTTACGAGGGAGTTTCGGCTGGTTCTCCCAAGAGATCGTTAGCGACATCTCCCGTTTCACACACTGAGATGCCATGCAGCCTTCGGCACGTTTTTTGCGCTTTATTTGTATTTTTATTTTCTAAGAAATTTTATTCAATTTATGCTTTATGTTTATAACTTTACATTTACCGCATTTTTTATATATTTTTAGCAATACCTCGGACCATGTGTTATCGCTTATAGTATTTTTTAAGTTCTTTATAAGTTTTAAATACTCCGTACAGTTTAACTCCCCAAATAAATGTAACTAAAAGCGACTACTACTAGTTACACTTTTGCGTTCACTGGTCAACTTTTTTCGACTACAATGACGTCATTACACCGACACTCTATCGTTCACCTGGTTTACTTCGATGTCATGATAATTGTCATTTCTATTTCATCAGTTTGATTTTGAATTCAAAACGGATTTTTATGAATTCAGTATTTTTTTTATTATTTGGCAAATTTATAGAAAAATTATAGTTTTAGAAATAAGTTTATTTATACAAATTTAATAATTTTAAATATTTATTTTATTATAAAATATAAAAATATATAATAACTATCTTTACAATCTTGCAACTTATTTAGTGTAATATATTAGTTCACTACGCGTTTCGAGAACATTAAATTGTCATCTTCAGATATAATTAGTTAATTTGTCATTATTAGATTTTAATATTTAATTAATAAATATAAGTCAAAACTAGTGTATGTTTGGATGGTTAAATGTCGACTCGAAACGCGTAGTGAACTAATATATTACACTAAATAAGTTGCAAGATTGTAAAGATAGTTATTATATATTTTTATATTTTATAATAAAATAAATATTTAAAATTATTAAATTTGTATAAATAAAGACGCAACTTGGAGACCAAAACAAAATATGAATAAGTTTATATTCAATTCGTTGAATTATACTCGAAAAAAATTTCAAATATTAAATTTATAAAAAAAAGTGAAACCATAAAATAAGTTTTTTAAATAAATATTTATTACTAAATTAAATATTAAAAATAAATGGATTTCATGAAAGTAATTTTAATAATTAGAGTACATTAATTACCTTCTAAATGAGCATTTTCTCCAAATGGCATTTCGAAATGAAACAAATTGACTACGACTACGATCGTTCACTCGCAAACAACTTACATTTTTCGACACTGGGTTTTTTGACATTAACTTACACCGACTTTTTTTTAAACCGGTGTGATCTAGTGAACGGAACCCTGGTAGCGAATGGAATTTCACTGATACTTTATGAATTTCTTCTCGATTGGTTAGAAATTTAATTCCAGTCTCGAAATTCACTCTTGAAAACTTTTTATATTCGCCCTTTTTCTTAATACTCTTTATTGGCTTCGATTTATTTTTATGCGATTTGATATTCTTGTCACTAGAAATATTCAGGACTCCAACCGTAACCCTTTCATCACCGGAAAGCTTTTCTTGCTTAAAATTCACTTCTATTTGATAGACTTTTCTCGATCGAGCAGGAATGTGAATTTCTCTCTGAGTCTCTACTTCACATTCCGGATCTTCCAATACCATTTCAGTATTGAATTTGTTTATACCTTTCGAGTTGTAAAAATTGCCTTCAATTGAGTTTTAATGTTTGCTCTATAATCCAATCCAATTTTTCCAGACTTTGCAAAATCTTTATTTCGCGACTGGATTTTATTGGGCTTACCCTTTTTCACTAAAATCAAATCATCCTCGTTTAGAATTAGTATTTTATAACGGCCTTGATTATATTCGATTTCTGAAAAGATTAACTGTTGATATAATCCGTGAGTATTTCCCATTAGTGACAATAAGTTATTACTTCCGGTTTTTTCTTTATTGGTATATGCTAAAACTTTATATTGTCTGTGAGTGGGCGTAGATGACAGGCCGAATTCAGTTCTCTGACTTCTTGGTCGGATAAAAGTTTTTGGACTCCCAATTCTGTGCTGCTTATCAATTTTTGTAGCTCTTCCAAGTCATTGACTTTTTGCAAAGGTTTTTCGAATGTTTTTCTATTTTCATAGAGTAGAAAAGGTGGTGATTTGGATTGAGTATACCGGATGTAAACGAACATACCGCTGTTTCTCCCAAATCACTTATAATAGCTTCGGCATCGGAACTATACCGAGCATTCGACTCTACTTTGGTTAATAATTCGTTAACTCTTGTTCCAAACAACGACATGGTTTCGCCAAGAATTTGACTCGATATTTGAAGTTCATCAACCAAAGTCATATAAGTCTTTCTGATAATGAACTTTTCCCTTCTAATTCTTTTCACATTTTCGAACGTGTCAAACTTTAATTTCGATAGAATCGACAGTACTCCACTCCTAAACCGGGTACGTAAAAGGTTGAGAAAGATTTCTTTCTTCTCTTCTTATAAAAAGTTGAGAACGCACTCGCAACACCGAATGAAACAATACGCATCACTAGCGAAATTTCCCGTAGAATAACGGAAACGAATTAGAGACACTCATCTTTAAAACTATTTAAACTTTTGATATTCAGATTGAAATTAATATAATTTTTTTTTCAAAAATTTTTGAACATATATATATTTTTAGATTAATATATTTTAAATTGTTTAAAATTTAAGTAATATATGAAAATATATATATGTAGAGATGGCAATACTATAGACTGCTAGGTCTATAGTGTTATAAAGGATATACTAATTTTTAACAGGCGTTCTCAATAAGTTATTCGAGTGATGAAGACCTATTAGAAAATTAAATAAAAGCAAAGTTTTTTTATGATAAGATTAATGTAAAGTTAAAGTAAAGTCAAAGCTAAGTTTTTTTTGCATTGCCATAATTACGTTTGTTTTTTTTTATACCACGATTTTTATAATTAACATTTAAAACAATAAACTTTTATACAAATTTTGAAATAAAAAGAGTGTTTTTTTTACTTAAAACCTAGTGAACCTACAAACATGGTGTCAGAAGTGCTTTAAAGAATCATATTTCTTTAACAGTGGAATATTTTAAAAGAAAAGTGCATAAAAGAAAATTTTTTCAAAACAAAAATTGTGATATATAAAACATTCAAATTTTCAAAATAAAAGCCAAAATAAAACTATTGTTTAAACATTTTTTTTTGGGGCCTTGAAAACTAGTGGAAAAGCAAAAGAACTATTATTTAAAAATTTCAAATTAAACAAAAAAAAAAGAGAAACTGTTCCTTTGAAATTATTTGAAAAATTTAGTACAGGGTGTAACGAATAAATTTTTTATTTTTAAATGTTATCTAACATACAATTTTTTTCGAATTCAATTTAAAAAATTGATGTATTTAAATCTAAATACGCTAACCACAATTGAATTACAGCAATTCCTACGCAGTAGAAATTTGTCACACAGATATAATTTGATGGCAGATCTTATTGACAGACTACAAAAAGCATTAGACGAAGAAAAATTAAATAAAAACGAGGAAAATAGCGAAGATAGCAGTAATATAAAAGAACTTTTTGAGGAAAACGACAGTAAAACAACAAAGATGACTAAACCAGAGCCAGCATCAAAATATAATTTTATTTTCAAAGATGTTGAAGCGAAAGATATAGATGAATTGAAGAGGAAACTTAAATCGTATGAAGTAATGAAAAGTGAAATGAGTTCGAGAAGAAAACCCAGTAATGATCAAGGGAATTCATCAGGAAAACCAAATAAATCTGAACGATGTTCAAATTGCGGATCATTTTCGCATATAACAACAGACTGTCCAAATAAACTAAAGGGAACACGTTGTTTTAGTCGTGGTGCTTTTGGACATATTTCACCGAAATGCCCCAAAAAGACAGAACAAAATAGCACTGCCAACGTAAAATGCATAAATGTTATGGATATGAATATTAACGTCGATGTAAACAATGAGACATTTCTTGCCTTTGTTGATACAGGTAGCGATGTTACCTTAATAAAGGGATCTATCATAGAAAAATTTGCGAAGATAGCGTATAATGGACCAGGAATATTTTTAACAGGTTTTGGTCAAAATACAACAAAAACTATGGGATCTTGCAATATTACTATTGAGATTAACAACGAAAGTTATTCGTTAGTATGTCACGTTGTGGAAGACAATTGGTTGCGAGACGATATTTTACTGGGCAAAAATTTTCTGAAATTTACGAAACTGTTATTTGAAAATGGAAAAATTAACATTTTTAGGAGCGAATCAGTTAATTCCAATGGAAGTGTTTTGAGCAGAATTTCCAAAATAGCAAAAGAACAGGATGATCATATCAATGTACAAAATTCATTAAGTCATGAATTTTTGAATTCACAAAATGTTATTCAATCTGAGCAAATAGCAAAATTAACCGAAACAGTAGAAATTTTAGAGTTTAAGCTAAAAGACAACAATATGGAGTTAAAACAACGACGACAAAAAGAAACCAAATTACTTAGTATTAATAAACAAATGATGGATCAAAATATCGACTTACAATCACTTTTACAATCATCAAAAATTAAAGAAATCGAAGCTAAAACTGAAAATTTTCGTAAAGAAAAACGAAAATTTTATACAAAAACTACAGAAATGTTGACACGCCTGGAAGAAAAAATAAATAATAAAAATGCAGAAAAAACTCTATTAATAAAACATTTATGCGGATCATTTCCGTGGAGGACCAAATAGTTCTATCTCCCACGACTTCGGTGCTGTATTCAATAACAATTTTTGAACTATGACGAAATGCCACATTACAAAATATCTTATTATATGGACGTCCTAGAAGATTTCAATGTTCGGTGGTATTGTGGAAGTTATAACGATGATTGTTTCCGTCGAAAACAAATAGTTCTATCTCTCACCGTATCAGCGCTGGAGTCGATAAAACTTGTGAACTTTTTTTGAACTTCTTATGTAGAGGTCGTACACGATTGAAATGTTCTGAAAATGGTGGAGGTTTTCATAGGGATTATTTCTATCGAAGACCCAATAGTTCTATCTCTCACCACTTCGGCGTTGTATTCAGTAACAATTTTTGTACAGTGACGAAACGTCATTTAAAATATATCTGATTATATAGACGTCCAACATGATTAGAATATTCGGCGATATTGTGGAGTTTATAATAACGATTATTTCCGTCGAAGACGAAATAGTTATATCTGCCGCAGTGTTGGCCCTGTAGTCCATAAAATTTTTCAAATTTTTTTGAACTTTTTATATAGAGGTCGTGCGCGATTGAAATGTTCAGCTGAGTTGTGGAGGTTTTTATGCGGATTATTTCCTTGGAGGACCAAATAGTTCTATCTCTCACGACTTCGGCGCTGTATACAATAACAATATCACGAAACGTCACATTACAAAACATCTTATTATATGGACGTCCTAGACGATTTCAATGTACGGCGATATTGTGGAGGCTATAATGGTGATTATTTCCGCAAAGTACAAATAGTTTTATATGCCACCGTATTGGCGCTGTTGTAACTGCGGGGTTTACATATTTTGCAGTGTGTAAAACACACTGCAATAGGGTTTATACGAAGAATGCAAATCCCCTGATGATCTTTACAGCATATCTTCTTCCTTGCGAGGAGAAGATATCAGATCGTGCAGCTAATGTGAACAACTAAAAGGCTGCACGCCAAGCTGAGTTGCGCTGGCTAGCTCGCCGGAGGGGTGGGTCGTTGTTCACCACCATCTATCATCAAATTACACATAATTATTTATGCGTGCATAAGAGTGTTAATGTCGTTCAGACTTTAAAGTGATAGCATAAGCTATCAAGCAAGAAAAATTCGGTTGTGGCGAAAACAACCGAATTGATGGGTTCGTTAGTTTTGCTCACCGAAACTGACCGAACTGTCCACGAAAACTTTGTGAGACATGTCTAGGCCAATTGGCTGAAGTGTTATGCCAATTGGTCTTATATGCAGCACGCCCCACCCTACTTGGACCAACAGCAGATTGCTGGTCCCCTTTGACGATAACCGCCCCTGCAAATGGTTATCGTCCCTTTCTTGTACGGTCTCTTCATTCGCACTCGCTCACTTACATCTCTCTCAATCCCACTGCTTCATTAAGCTTATCTACCGTTCGACATCATTCCCTGAAAGGTTGATTTCACTTAGATAATAAAACCAGAAAAGTGTTATCGACATATATACATATATATTTGTTTTTGTTTTTTTTTCTCTTTCCTTTGAAGACAAATGTTTTCACGTACAAATAAGAATTTCATATATTTCCGTAATCCGGACAAATATTTTTTTGATTTCTTTACTATGAATAGGACAAATATAGTATAAAAAAGCCGCTAAATTGATTTTAAATATCAAAAAAATTTCTTTTACATTTTACATTATTATTACTGAGCATTGCTAAAATGACGCTCGTATGAAAACCACATTAGGTATAAGAAAATAATATGTATAAAAATCCAAAGGGAAAACATGGCTTACGCCAATTTTCGTGATATTTCTAGTAATCGTTAAAAAACCAAACGTTAAAAGGAATTTAAATGACACTTCCATGTGAACTCCCAAAAAGGCCTTTCTGCAGTCATTCCTGTCTATGAAATGATAAAAAAAATTATACGAATATAAAACCAATTGCGGAAGTTTGGTTTTCCTTTGCGATTTGACACAATGTGAGTATTATTATTGTATATTTTCTTTTCTTTTTTCCTTTTTCTTTTTTTTTCTTTTTTTTTTTATATAGACTAAATTTTAATTAATATTATTGCAAAAAAAAAAAATTTGTTTTCCAAAAATTTATTCTCGTTCGTTATATGAATTGAATTCGTATTTGAAACCCTCCACAAAATTGAAGATATAAAAAGGTTGCCCACCACTGGATTGATGACAATGTGAATGAGTGATGGAATTAAACTTCCTGAAATTTTGGCCATGAAGTTTTCGTCATGATTTAATGATTTATTCAGAACTATATGATGTAACTCGCATCCGCACAGCATATGTGCATGCGAATGATACTTCTGGGCCGTGGTATGACCGCAAAATGTATTGTAAGTTAATAATTCCTTGCCAGATATGGCAAACATTATTTTCAATTGAAGTTTCACCCAATTGGAACTCGATGAGTCTAACAAAAGAAAATTTTGCGTTTCCGCCTCAATTTATTTAGGCCACGCGAACTTTGCTGATAATCAATATGGTGGAATTTTTCCTCACAACAAAAAAAGGAATTTTCTTCTTTTTCTTTTCAATTTCGTTATCACGATTTGGCCACAATTTCTTTAAATTTTAGGTAATCATTGTAATTAAGTTATTATTTACTTCTTTCTTCATTCAAACTATATTAAAAATTTTAATTCCCCCTTTTTTCATTTAGCCACCATATTTTATTTTCTTAAATTTCGAGCAATAGTGTTTAAAAAACACCTTTTTTTTTCCTCTTTGAATTTGTTTCCCGAAATCACCAAATTTTCGTTACGTTTTTTTTTTTATTTTTTTCTTCCTTTTCACATTTTTTTATTAATCCATCCATCATTAAAAAAAAACTTTTATTCAATTTTTTTCCACAAAACTAGCTCGTTGATCACCTATTCAGTTTTTTTTCCATTTTTTCTCTTTTTTAAAAAAAAACCAACCTCAACTCTTCATGATTCAGACCAGGCTCATAGGTACGTCAGGGATTGATCCATCAACCCGGACGTAGCTGAAAGCGCGTGTGTGGTTTGAGTGGTACGTGAAAACTTGTATTGCCCAACGAGGGGCTCGACCACACCCGAGAATAAGGTCTCGTACTATGCCGACTGAGCTAGCCGGGCAGCAAAAAAAGAAATTAAAAGAAATGAGAGAATCCGAATTTGACTGCTACAGATGATGTGTGTTTCCTCCCTAGTTATTTTCTCAAATCTTTGGGATGGTAAACCCCTATGGTTCTACCCCGCAAATCCTCGACTTCAAAGAGGGAATCGCCAGTCGCACGAACAATCCGACACTTCAGAAAGTTACGATTTAGCTTAGCATTGACCTTTTTTGCGAAGTCGCTTAGTGTGAAATTTCTTCGGTAGACTTCTTGTCCGGCAATAAATCTCTTTATTCGGGCTCGACGATTATAAATTCGCTCATGTTGTTGGTGAGCTTTCGACAAACTATTTTTGTCGCGTTCGCGAATTAGTTCAAGCTGGTCTTTTTTCGAGGACACAACCAATTCACCATCGTTCAAACCATTTAACTTCAGCATCAGTTCGTAGGCCGAGCCATGTGTGATCATGTGGGAACCGAACACAAGAAAATATGGATCAACCCCCGTAGATGCAAGGATTGTACTCCAAAGAGCACAACCGATGCTTCCCCAGTTTCGATCCCAATCACTATGATCGATGCCAACTTAAGAGCGAATGGCCGCCAGTAATGAACGGTTTACATGTTCCGATGCGTTAGCTTGTGGTAAGTAGATGGCTGTGCGATTGTGCTTTACACCATACACTTCAACCAATTTGCGAAATTCTTTAGATAAAAATTGCGGTCCGTTGTCTGAAAATATAATCTCGGGTACGCCGAATAAATTGAAGACGTTTTCCTCCAAGAAATCGGTGATGACTTACGTAGTGCCTTGAACAAAACAAATTTCGAAAATTTGTCCAAAACAACAAGGAGAGTGCTGTTACCATGCTTAGACCGAGGGTAGGGTCCTAACAGATCGATATATAGGTACTGGAAAGGTTTGTCAACTTCAATTTATTTGCCCATTGGCAATCTCAACACACTATTTGGAGCCTTAGACTTTTTACAAACGATGCAACTGGCGATATATTTACGTACTTCGCTGGCCATACCAGGCCAGACGTATCTTTGCCGCAAACGATATAAGGTTTTGGTAATACCGCCGTGCGCAGCTTGTGGAGGATCATGGGCTAGACGAACCAGCTCGTCCGTAAGGCCAGATGGAACCCAAAGCTTCCACGATCTATCTTCCTGAAAGATAATACCAGTACTAAAGCATTTCTTGAAGTACATGTAGCCATCTGACACTTGCGTGTCAGGCAGCCTTTCCGCGTTGCTGTGCACTATATCGATGAGGTCGAGATATTCCTTTGATTTGAAGGCTTCAGAATTCAAGTTTATGCTTGGTAGCGAAACTATTTCTGAAATCGCGTCCACGTAAACACGTGAAAGCGCATCTGGCACCACTTTTTCTGAAACTTTTCTGTGCTCGATTGCAAAATCAAAGGCTTGAAGCTTTACGCTCCATCGAGCCAAAGGTCCGCTCAAGTCGCGCTGACTCATGAGCCATTTTAAGCTCGCATGGTCGGTGATTATTTTGAATGGCAAACCTTTGACGTAGGCTATGAACTTTTTAACGCTCAACACCGCGGCGAAACATTCCAGTTCCGTCACGCTGTAGTTTGCGTTGTGCAGAGTTCAGCTTTTGAGAAATATAGGCGATGGGTTTCTCATTGCCTTCATCGTCGCTTGGCGGCAAAACACCTCCGACACCGGTCTTATTCGCGTCGCACTGTATAATAAAGGGTTTAGTGTAATCAGGGTTGGCCAATGCAGGGGCCGTAGTTAATGAAGCTTTCAAGGGTTCAAACGCTACCTGAGATTCTGCTGTCCAAACAAACCTGGCACTCTTCTTTAGGCAGTCAGTAATTGGAGACGACAAGGAGGCATAATTGGCAATAAACCGCCCATACAATCCCGTCATAACCAAAAACCGACGAACCTGTTTTGGAGTGGTCGGAGCAGGAAAGTCAAAAATTGCAGAGACTTTATTTGAGTCGGTCTTTTAACATCCGTTAACAACGATGTAACCCAAATATCTAAATTCTCTTTGCTTTTCTCCAAATTTATGGTAAGTCCAGCATAGGACAAGCAACGTGCAATCGTTGCCAAAAGTTTAACGTGAGAATTAAAGTCCTCAGAAACTGCCAAAAGATCGTCCAAATAGACGAAACAGTTTTCTCTTAACTCGACTGGAATTACTTTGTCCATCAGTCTACACATTCTTTGAGGAGCATTACAGAGCCCGGATGGCATCACTGTAAACTGGTATAGCGGTCTCCCAGGCACTGTGAAAGCAGTTTTTTCCCTACTCTGCTTTTCCAACGGTATCTGCCAAAGGCGTCTTTCAAATCAATACTTGAAATGAAACACGTCTTCTCAACTCTGCTGAGAAGGCCTTCTACATGTGGAAGAGGGTAAGCGTCTCTTTTCGTAAGGGTGTTCACTTTCCTGAAGTCGAGGCAGAGGCGAACCCTTCCAGGTTTGGGCACCAACACTACAGGAGAGTTACACGCGCTCACACTTTCTTCAATGACACCCAATTCCAACATACGGTCCAACTCAGCGTACATGAGGGCTTGTACCGCAGGGGGAACAGGGTAGTGGCGTTGCTTTACAGGCTCCGCGTTCTCTACCTCAATAATATGTTGTTCTAAATGTGTTTTTCCTAAACCGACTTGGTTGAAAGAAGGAAATAAAGTTAAGATGCTTTCAAGACGCGCGCGTTGTTCCGAATTTAGCGCGTGGGTATTGGGATCGTCAACTGACAAACAATCTACAGTTTCGTTCTTAGAAAATATAGTCGGAGCTATATCGAATTCTTTCTAAAAATCTACACCTAGATATAGATTTTGGGTAAGCCCTGGTACGACATATAGAGAAAGTGTTTTCCTGATGTTATTGTAAGTAATTGGAATCGCTCTTTGACAATGTACGGGTTGAGATTTACCGTCAGCTGTTTTGACTGAGGTGGGACGACCAGTAATTAAAATTTTATGACGTTCGAGGAAATCTGAAGCGCCAGCGCCTAGACAGGACACACTTGCGCCACTGTCCAATAGACCAAAAAGTGATTCGCCGTCGATTTCCACCTTAGCATATGGTCAAACGTCATGTTTCAGTTTTACAAAAGCGGATTCCACCGTTTTACACAATAACTTCTTTTGTTTGCATCTTTCTCTAAACCTACTGATTTTACTCGGTTTTAATACAGTACCGATTATTCTAATTCTAGCTTCGTCATATTCCATTTGACGTTGATGTAATGTTTTGTTTGACCTTTCCAGTATATTATTATTAGACGAGATCTTAGTTAACGTTTCGCGTTTCAAAATTTTGATGTCAGACGGAGAATTTGGTTGCAATGATAAATCAGGACTCAAGGTTGGTTCTATTTTGATTGGTCCGGGGGCATTATTAGCAACCGGGGGTTCCCGTGCGTCTCTCGGTGCCTCTGTGCATTTCCCGGATTACATTTTGGGCACATCGGTAACGACAGATCTTTTCTACCACAACGATAGCAAAAGATGGACCGTTGTGGTATTCTACACTCGAAAAAACCATGACCAATATTGTCACAGTTCCAACACTTGAACCGTGATCTACCATTAGCATCCATAGCTTCTATATGATCTTGCATTCCGTTTAGCCACATATTTTCGCTCACATACCCCCGAATACTACTATCCATTTCGGCAGGTTGATATGGTAAACTACTACCGAAATGGGATGAATTAATATTATATTGATTCGATACCGGTTCGTGAGGAAAAGATTGGCCACCTCTGGTATATTGTTGGTGGTTATTCGAATAATTTCTTGGGTTACAATCATTTTTAAAGTTTTGGCATGGGAGATGAGAATGATTATCTTGCTGGAGACGAGAGTCAGGTCTAAAGTTTGTTTTAGCAGGTGAGCTGTTTGCACTGAATTCTTGACTGTTCCTATTTTGGCGAAAATCAGTGGTGTGAAACATTTCGTTGGAAACGAAAATTGGATGTTGTTGTGTGGCCCTCGAACTGTACCGAGTCGAGTGATCGGACACCTGCAATAGCAACAAAGGCCGAAGCATGTGATCCGATCCAAACGATCAGCACAATTCCGGACCACTATGTTTGGTGTGGTTGCATGACTCTTGTGTTCTCACCGCATTATTCGTAGGCTTAGTTAGCACGAGAATGTGCGAAAAGGCGCACTAAAGCTCATGCATCCACACCCACAGCATTTCCCGGAGTCCAAGCTGCATTGGAACGTGAAGCGTCGCAATGACTACAATATTCATGTAGCACGTAATCCACATTTCAAACGCTTTTGCGGCAAGTGGAATATTCAATAAAAAAAACCGAAGTTACTGCTACAACGCAACCGTAAATAAAACGTGACGACAGCCGGACTCTACATAATCGCGATCGCGAAAAGCAAGTCCAATTCCGAAACCAAAAAAAAAACGAACATCCGAAATTATGTTCACATCAAAACTTCGTTCAGAAATTCGATGAATTCGGAAAATATGACTGAAAAAAAAAGACAGACGAAAATTTTTAAAGTGAAACAGGGTAATTCAGTAAAACTGAAAAAAGTTTCAGTCAAAATTTTAATTTTTTTAAAAATATTATTTTTCTGAGGAAATATATTTGTTCACATTAAAGTGAAAACCAGTGACCCCATTTCGAACATCATCTCGTTCAAAATGTGTCAAATTATTTTGTTTGGACTCCATTTGTAATTTCAACCGAAGTCGAAGAAACAAATAGGAAACAAAATTCAAATTCGCTGCATTCAACGGACACCGTTGGACGCCATATATGTAACTGCCGGGTTTACATATTTTGCAGTATGTAAAACACACTGCAATGGGGTTTATACGAAGATTGCAAATCCCCTGATGATCTTTACAGCATATCTTCTTCCTTGCCAGGAGAAGCTATGAGATGGTGCTGCTAATGTGAACAACTAAAAGGCTGCACGCCAACCTGAGTTGCGCTGGCTAGCTCGCCGGAGGGGTGGGTCGTTGTTCACCACCATCTATCATCAAATTACACATAATTATTTATGCGTGCATAAGAGTGTTAATGTCGTTCAGACTTTAAAGTGATAGCATAAGCTATCAAGCAAGGAAAATGCGGTTGTGGCGAAAACAACCGAATAAAGGGACTGTTCGTTAATTTTGGTCACCGAAGCTGACCGAACTTTCAGCGAAAGCCTTGCGGGGCATGTCGGGGCCAATTGGCTGAAGTGTTATGCCAATTGGTCTTATATGGGGCACGTCCCACCCTACTTGGACCAACAGCAGAATTCTGGTCCCCTTGGACGATAACCACCACTGCAAATGGTTGTCGTCCCTTTCTTGTATGTTCTCTTCATTCGCACTCGCTCACTTACACCTCTCTCCCTCCCACTTCTCCATTAAGCTTATCTACCGTTCGACATCATTCCCTGAAAGGTTGATTTAATTTGGAATAATAATAAAACCAGAAAAGTGTTATCGACATATATACATATATATTGGTTTTTGTTTTCTATTTCTCTTTCCTTTGAAGACAATCCTTAATAAAAAAAAAATGTTTTCACGTACAAATAAGAATTTCATATATTTCCGTAATCGGGACAAATATTTTTTTGATTTCTTTACTATGAATAGGACAAACATAGTATAATAAAGTCGCTGATTTGATTTTAAATATCCAAAAAAATTTCTTTTACAAATGACACTCGTATGAAAACAACATTAGGTATAAGAAAATAATATGCATAAAAATCCAAAAGGAAAACATGGCTTACGCCAATTTTCGTGTTATTTCTAGTAATCGTTAAAAAAAACCAAACTTTAAAAGGAATTTAAATGACACTTACATGTTGTAGCATTATGTAGGTTTCGTATTTTTATATAAACAAGTTCTTTATTTCATTAAAGTAATTTTATTACTAAATATCTACTTCTAGTAGTGATGATTGTGGGATCCAAACTGAATACTTTTTATTCTTTTAGAATTAACTAATATTTGTAACAGTTAACAATATTAACTGTTACAATCAGTGGTAGGCAAACTAATTATAACTATTTGTATAGTTAACTCTACATCTCCCTATACAATTAAATTTAAATTTCAATTTCAATTTCAAGTCTTAATTCTAAATTTCAATAAGTTTTAAATTTAATCATAGTTCTAAATTTTAATAAATTTGAAATTATAATCTTAATTCTAAATTTCAATTTCTTTTAACCTTAATTAAAAATATAAATGCATAGTAGAATTCAAGCTGTATTTGTTTTCCTTAAGTGATAACTATTTCTTCTAATTTCAGAATTGGTATTATTTCTGACAATATAGGATCTTGGACTTTCATGTTTTTCCAAAATTACCCCTGGCATCCATCCATTTTTCTCTTTTATCAAAATCTTTTCTCCAACAACAAAGTCTTTTCTTTGATGTGTTCGTTTATCATAGTATTTTTTGTAGTTATTAACTTTTTTCACCCTTTGACTATTAACGAACGCATTAAGTTGTGGCTTTAATAAATCAGAATCATATATGGGTAGTTTCGTTCTTATTCGACGATTTAAAAGTAACTGTGATGGTGAATATTGAAGGTCTTTTACGGGCATGTTTCGATATTCCATTAACGCAACATATATATCATCCTCCGTTTTTGATTTTTTCAAAATATTTTTAAAAATTTGTACAGCCTTTTCCGCTAATCCATTAGATCGAGGATAATGGGGACTACTGGTAACTATTTCAAAATCCCAATCTTTTGAAAATTCTTTACAATGGAAGCTACTAAATGGCATATTATCTGCGACTACTAAAACAGGAATACCAAATGTTGCAAAGCATTTTTTCCAACATTTGATAACCTCTTGAGCCGTTTTATTTTTCATTTTATCTATGTGAGTCCACTTGTTAAAAAAATCTATAACCACTAAGTAACTCTCCCTACCAAAGTCTGCTATGTCACAACCTATTTTTTGGAAAGGCCAAGAAGGAATAGGATGAGGAATTAAGGGTTCTTTTATATTACCAGCTCTGTATCTTTCACAGATTGCGCATTTACTAATCATATTTTCTATATCATCGTTTAATGTTGGCCACCAAAACAGCTCTTTTGCTCTTTTTTGAGATTTATTAATTCCAAAATGCGATGCATGTAGTTTGTCTAAAACTTCTTGCCTTAGAGCTAAAGGTAGTATTACCCTATTCTTAAAGTATACTATTTCATCTTCTACAAATAGCTCATATCTAATTTTAAAATACAATTTTATTTCGTTGTTCTCTTTCGATTTATGAGATAATAATAATATTTTTTTAATCATGTTAGGACCTCATCCGACTTCGTAGCCTCTCTGAGCTTTTTCATGATTTCATTAGCAATATTTACTGTATGCACGACTTCAAATAATTCAGGTTCTTCAACAACATTATGGTGGTCAAAGTGTCTAGATAAATAGTCCGCCACATACAAAACCTTTTCCATATTTAACTTGTGTGTTATAATTTAAAATTTTAAGACGCATTCGCTGCAGACGAGTAGAAGGTATTTTATAAAGGTCCTTTTTCATTATCGATTCCAAAGGTTTCTGATCTGATTGTATCACTACTTCTTTACCATATATATGTTGGTGAAATTTTCGACATGAAAATACGATGGCTAATAATTCCTTCTCAATTTGTGCTTATCGTTTTTCTGTTTCAGATAAAGATCTCGATGCATGTGCTATTATTTTATCTTCTTGTATAAGACAACATCCGAGTCCATCTTTTGAAGCATCAGTCTGAATCATAATTTTTTTATTTGCGTCAAATGCACTAAGGGTTGTCGTTTGTTTAATAGCTTTTCTAAGATTTTCGACTGCAGTAGTGTAGACTGGTAACCACGTAAAGATTATATTTTTTTTAAATAATTCTCTTAAAGGTGCTGTCAATTGAGACATATTAGGAATAAAATTTCGTAAGTAATTAACTACACCTAGAAATTTTTGTACTTCTTTTTTGGATTTTAAATTTGAAATGGAATCGGGTCTGGTTTTATACCTTTATGAGAGAAGATGTGTCCTAAGTACTTTACTTCTTGTACCCTATATTGAAGTTTTTCTACATTAAATTTAATATTTAGTTTAGTGGCTCTCAGCATAACTTCCCTTAGATTGTTATCGTGTTCTTCTAATGTTTCACCAGTTATTAATATGTCATCTATATACACTGCCACACCATTAATATCCCCCAAACATTCACTATTGTAATTTTGAAATACTTCTGGTGCAATGTTAATTCCAAATGGAATTCTATTAAATTGAAAAAATCCAAAATGTGTACTGAAAGTGGTCAGTTTCCGTCGTTCTTCTACTAGTTCGATTTGCCAGAAGCCATCTTTTAAATCTAGTACTGTGAAAAATTTCGCCCTACTTAATTTAGAAGTTATTTCTTCTAAATTTGAAATTATACAAAAATATAATTTTGTGTATTTATTAAGATTTTGTGGATCAATGCAGATTCTAATTCGTTTGTTTGGTTTTTCAACCAATACTACCGGATGTATCCACTCACTAGGCTCTGTGACCTTAGAAATAATCCCGTTTTCTTCAAGTCCCCTTAGGGTATTTTTAATCGGATTTTGAAGCACTAAAGGTACTCTTCGTGGAGGATAAGCCACTGGTATTGCATTTTCGTGCAATGAAATTTTATATGGAACTGGAAATTTTCCTAAACCTTTAAAATTTTCAGTATATTTCTTTATAAATTCGTCCTTTCCTAAACCTATTTCGTTTTCTACACTGTCCACTCTTTTTATTAGTCCCAACTTAATGCATTGTTCCAGTCCCAAAATTGGTGTATAGTAATTGTCTACTATTATAAATTTAGTTTTTGCAGTATACTTTTTATATTTACATACCAAATCGATAGTACCATATGGGTGTAATCGGTGTCCACTATAACTTTCTATTTTAATTGAAGTTGGTGATAATTCTTTAGTTTTACCTATATCTTTTACAATGCGAATAGGTAAAATATTTACTTCCGATCCCGTGTCCAGCTTGAATTCTACCATCATTTCCTCAATACAAAGTTGTTCGTACCACTGGTTTATTTTGTTCCTAGAAAAACTATTACTATTATTATTAAATTCATTTGATTTGACCATAAAAATGAATTGATTATCGTCATCATTGTTTACTAATTGTTACTATTTTTATATATTATATTATATTAACTTATAAACAACCGCAAACTGGTTATACTTTTCACAGTTCGGGCACTTCTTCCCATAAGCCGGACATTTCACATAGCTATGTTGTCTGTTGCACTTCTGACATTTAAACTTTTTAATGTTACTAGTATTATTGTTGTTATTATTTGGTGTTCCAGTTTTCTCGTTTGTAGTGTTCATATGTTTGTTGTTAGGTCTTGTATTTTTTTCTGCCACTTTATTAAGAGTATTTAGTTCTCCTTGTGTTCCTTGTACTGTAGAAATGTATTGGTCCTGTACGTCTGATATTCTACACTCATCGACAGCATTTTCTAATGTTATATCATCTTTCTTCAGCATCCTTTCCTGTATTTTTGTGTTATATATTCCGAGAACTATGCGATCTCTTACCATAGTGTCTTTGTCCGAAAATTCGCATGAACTTGATAACTTTTTCAAATCACCTAAAAATTCATCGAAAGGTTCACCTCTCTTTTGTGATCGATTGTAAAATATAAATCGTTCATACAATACATTTCTTTTTGGCACACAATCTTTCTCCAGTGCTTCTATTACTTTGTCATATTGTTTTCTATCCTCTTCCGAAATTTTAAGGATCTCAATAATTCCTTTGTTTCATCTCCAATTTGACTTCGAAGTAATGCAATTTTTACATTATCTGCAATTGCTTTAGAGCCAATAAGAAAATCTTCGAAATCTTCTTTGAAAATTTTCCAGTTACGGGACTTATTTCCCGTTAACACTAGGTCTTTTACTTTTTTTTAGATTACCTTCCATTTTAGGATGCTTATGCTTCTTAAATTCCACAATCTTCTTCCTACTGTATATTTTTTTTGTTATTTTTGGTTTTGTTGCTCGTATTGCTTTTTTATTTATTTCCGAATTTCTCATTAGGATTTAATTGTATTTATTAATTTAATTTAACTTTATTAAACTATCGATTATTGATAACGGAGTACTGACTGCGCCATGTAGCATTATGTAGGTTTCGTATTTTTATATAAACAAGTTCTTTATTTCATTAAAGTTATTTTATTACTAAATATCTACTTCTAGTAGTGATGATTATGGGATCCAAACTGAATACTTTTTCTTCTTTAAAATTAACTAATATTTGTAACAGTTAACAATATTAACTGTTACAATCAGTGGTAGGCAAACTAATTATAAGTATTTGTATAGTTAACTCTACACATGTGAACTCCCAAAAAGGCCTTTCTGCAGTCACTCCTGTCTATGAAATGATAAAAAAATTCTACAAATATAAAACCAATTGCGGAAGTTAGGTTTTCCTTTGGGATTTGACAGAATGTGAGTATTAATATCGTATATTTTTTTTCCTTTTTTTTCTTCCCTTTTTTTTTATATAGACTAAATTTTAATTAATATTGTTGCAAAAAAATAAAATTTGTTTTCCAAAAATTTATTCTCGTTCGTTATATGAATTGAATTCGTATTTGAAACCCTCCACAAAATTGAAGATATAAAAATGTTGCCCACCACTGGATTGATGACAATGTGAATGAGTGATGGAATTAAATTTCCTGAAATTTTGGCCATGAAGTTTTCGTCATGATTTAATGATTTATTCATAACTATGTGCTGTAACTCGCATCCGCTCAGCATATGTGCATGTGAATGATACTTCTGAGCCGTGGTCTGACCGCAAAATGTATTGTAAGTTAATAATTCTTTGCCAGATATGGCGAGCATTATTTTCAATTGAAGTTTCACCCAATTGGAACTCGTTGAGTCTAACAAAAGAAAATTTTGCGTTCCCGTCTCAATTTATTTAGGCCACGCGAACTTTGCTGATAATCAATATGGTGGAATTTTTCCTCACAACAAAAAAAGGAATTTTCTTCTTTTTTTTTGTCAATTTCGTTATCACGATTTGGCCACAATTTCTTTAAATTTTAGGTAATCATTGTAATTAAGTTATTATTTACTTCTTTCTTCATTCAAACTATATTAAAATTTTTAATTCCCCTTTTTTTTCATTTAGCCACCATTTTTTCTTTTCTTAAATTTCGAGCAATAATCTTTAAAAAACACCTTTTTTTCCCTCTTTGAATGTGTTTTCCGAAATCACCAAATTTTTGTTACGTTTTTTTTTTTTTTTTTTCTTCCTTTTCACATTTTTTTATTAATCTATCCATCTTTTAAAAAAAATACTTTTATTAAATTTTTTTCCACAAAACTAGCTCGTTGATCACCTATTCAGTTTTTTTTCCATTTTTTCTCTTTTTTATAAAAAACCAACCTCAACTCTTCATGATTCAGACCAGACTCCAGATCGTTTCTGTTTTTCCTTCCCGTTCCAAAAAAAAACGCATCAGCCAAAAAAACCACCATCACTCTCTAACTTTATATCGACTCATATTTTCTCATATTATCATCGGATTTGCCTTTGAATATTCTATAAGGAATGTGTACATTTCCTTGTGTACACCGAAATCGAAACATGACTTGCTAAATTCATATTCTCTCATTGCTACCAACTGTTCCCACCATTATATTAGTGAGTTCCTAGGAAGATTTGAAATTCGGAAAAATATAAGGTTGTGGAAGTCGATAAAACAATCTTTTGATATTTGTGCGCTGGGTTAAGTCCGTGAAGGAAAATTAAATAACGTAAGCGTGAGGCGCCGTTACAACATAGGTACTTGAAACAATTTTATATAGAGGTCTTAAATAGTTGAAATGCTCGGCAAAGTTGTGTAACGTTGTTTTCTGCACGGGGTGAGCTCGCCGGCTCCCGGGGTCGACTTGTTCTTAATTCAAACACCCATGTGTTCGAAATAAGTCGGTTTTTATGTTAAAAATAATATAATTTGATCTTTATTCACTATTTATGCCTGCCTGCTTACTTGGAGATACGGTTGTTAGTATTGTGGAAGGAGGTTAAGTGGGATGTTTCGAGGCGGGGCGCAATACATGGGATGTGTGTGGATAGTATCGGTCAGTATTTGTTTGATACTGCTGGTTCGGGTGACGCAAACAATATCAAGCACAGGTATCTCGTATCAAATATACGAGCAGGTGAGTAGTTTTACCTACTACCTCGGAAATCTGGCCTACAAGACCTTTTTGTGTGGTACGGGTGACTCAAAACTACAAGTGGTCTCTACTACCGGTTCGGGTGACTCACACAGTGGTTTGGATCATGGACGGGTACCTCTTTACAAGGCGAAATCGGTTATGGTATCACTGCTGAGGTGTACCATTTATCGGGGTTACACTGTACTGCCGGTTCGGGTGACGCAAACAGTATTGTGGTCAGGTATTTGTAAAATGTGCCGTGCAATGGTGCCTCGACTGTATTTTGATTTTTTTTGAATCATAAAAATCAGTTGGTGGCAAAAATTGCATTTGTACATTTGCACTGATTTTTTTTCTCAATTTTAAATTATTGTTAATAAAAGTATATAATATTATATACTTTTTTTTTATTTAACAACTGGGAGAGGTCAGAAAGGAAAACGGGATTAGGAAGAATTCAGTTTTTTTTGGGGTGTGGGCGAAAAAAGGGGACTTGGGATGGATTTTCATGAGTGGACGGACGAGAAAATTTGATTTTTCGGGGACTTTTTTTTTATATATTGTCAGTTTTCTTAGAGTTTTTTTTGGGTGTTTTTAAGAAAATATTAGTTTTAAGAGTCAGTGTTTTTGGTTTTTTTCGTGAAGTTGGTTCGATATTTTCTTGAATTCTAAAAGTATAAATTACAAGATAAAAATTTTTTTTGGAACTAAGTGAAAACTGGATATCATTTCTTTTATTCAATGATATCCTGGAAAAATTTCAGAACAAATACGATTACGAAATTCTAACAGAATTTAACAGAATATAATATTGCTTTCATTCCAACTAAATTCGACAGTTTCTTAATTATGTTATGTTCACGTGTCTAGAAAAACAATGCTGTATACAAATATATAAATAGCGTAAATAACCGTAAAATATATTAGCCAGAAAAGTTTAAAAGTAATAGAAATTTTAAAAAAATTCGAAAAAGCAAGAATGCATCATGAGTTCCGTTAAATTCAGAAAAAGGAAAAAAAAACATAATACATTAATAACATAAATGCACTCCAAGCATACGTAATAAATAACACATAACCCAAAAAAAACGTAAAATATGTAAGGTGCTAACATAAAATATATAACCTATGACAACATAACATTAAATACAAACTTAACAAAAAGTTCATATAAATAAATTAAAAATATGCTAAATATCTACATAATTAAATAATCTAATTACAACTAATGTCCAAAAAAAGGGAGAAATCATACATAAAAATTTGAAATACAACAACAAGGCAACAAAGCCCCAACCAACAAATTCCACAATTGCAACACAGGATTCTTCAATTTTTTTTTTGAAAATTTAAAAAAAAAATCAAATTTTTTTCTTTGAATTCATTTTATTGCTTAGGTTTTGGTTATAATTTTTAATTTTAGTACAGGGTGCTCCGTGGAGGCCTTAACGAAACCGCTGTAAGTTAATTTTTTTTATGCAATTAAATTTCCTTTGAACTATAATTATAAATTTTGGTCAATTTTGGATTGAAAATGGTTTAAATATTTGTTTTTTTTTCATTACTTTTTTTAAATTATTTTTAAAGAATTTTCGTGTACATTCAATTAAACTTTTTTCTGGTTTCTTCATTTTTTGGATTTTCTTACAATTTATTTATTTTTTGCTTGAAATTGTTTTATCTTTAAGTAAGATTTTTGTTTTGGTTATTATATTTTGGATCTACATTATTTTCTTTATTTTATTCGTGTTAGTTTTTTTTCATTCATATTATGCTTTCTATTTTTATGCATGAATTTCATATACATATACATTTCCATTGCTTTCAATATTTAATATCAGTAAATAAAAGTAAAATGTTAGTTAACCGATGAAACGTTTGTTACTTTTTATTTAGGTAAACATTTTCTTCATTTCTATTTTCCCTTTTTTCGATCCTTTTCTTTTGGTTTGCACCCCGAAAAGTTTTGGTTTTGCGTGAAATGAAGTGTTAGAAACCATTGTGCGGGAGTAATGTGAGAGTAGCGTAGTAGGGTAAATCCACCAAAGTGAGTAAAGGGACTATGTTATTTTTATGGGCAAAACATAGTCATGGGGAGTCCTGTTTGTTGGACTCCATGGGTGGGATATAAATTAGCCCAGGTGTGAATAATATCATCGGTTCACCCCCTCCAATGACAGCACCGGCGTCGCACGCAATTTTGATGCCATAAATCAGTCCGTCTTTTGTCCGTTGAGGGTTTTGTAATCATATAAATGATTCCCCTAATTCCTTTATCTGGTAACCCTTGTTTGAACTTTTGGTTCACCTAAATCTCCAAGTTTCATTAAAATCAGTTTTGTCTTTTTATTTTATACCCGCTGATGACATGAAAAGGTATGCACGTAATAAATCCACTTCTCCAGCCTTTTCGAAAGCCCAAATCATGGTACACATGAAACTTTGTGTAACACCGTGATTAGTGGTAGAAGGTAACCGCCCACTTCCCTCCGGCGAGCTAGTTAGAGCAAAGAAGCTAGGTGTACCTTTTCTTGGTAACTTTCGGCTCTAATACCACTACATATAACTGACACCAGTCAGTTATATGCCTTTTAGCAAAGGATCACCATGTTAGGATATTTGTTTGATAAAGGAAACAAATTCCTAACATACAACCAACACCGGTTATTACATAAATGGCGTCCAACTATTGGCTTTAGAGTTTTGATTGTGCGCTGCGTAATTTAAACTATGGTTTAAATTACAAATAGCGCCCAACTTTAAGGCTTTGCAGCTTTTCCGAGTAAGTTTTTTTTTCTCGTTGTGCGCGGTGCAATATAAAACTGCAAGTTTTATGTTACGCAAAAATGGCGTATATCTTTATTTTGTTTGAGTATTGGCAATTTTGATTGCCCATTAAACTTCCTTTAATTTGAATTAAATTAATCTTTTCTGGTGTACACAATTATCTGCACATTCATCTGTCCAATTAATTATATTACCATTTTAACTTTCATTTTTTTTTATTTTTGCTTATGCTTTGTGGCAGATAAATTGCCTGTGGTTTTCGTCTGGTTGGGACAAATGTTGGATCTCACACTGTCGTGATATTTGGCATTTGTTTCAATCGGATGATGATCAGCAAAGGTATGATCGAACACTTGATGGATATGGCAAAATAATTATTTTAGGTAACATCACCTGAAATTTTGCCGTGTCCACCAGATAGTTGGTCAGGAAGTAGGCCCGAGTAATACCGTCGAGTATTATGGGACGCAATACTCAAAAGGTTGAACACCCGCGTAATTCGCGACCTACTCGCAAGGATCAATTGTGCCTACCGAAAACTTTTTTTTTGGAAGGTGACTGTGTTTGAATACTAGTATGGTTCGCGGTATATGGGTTTTCACCCATAAATTAAGAATTATTTGAACTTTAAATAAAATTTAAAATTTTCTTTTGCGCTCTGCTTCATCAAACACAGTCAGCTTCCAACTTTTACCTTCACCTGGTTAATTATTATATTAACCCAAATGCTGCGCTGTGTTGTCGTTGAATTTGGTGGATTTTCCTGTTGCTGCTCGCGCTATGCTCCCTCCCTGTACATTTCATTCACTTCATATTGAACAGAAAGATTTCAGTGTAAACATTTTTCTTCTACTTTTGGAATTTATTGCGAGTAATATATATGGACCAAAAGGGGAATATTTTGTAAATTACTTTTTCCATACAAAATAAATTAAAATGAATAATAATAATTGATAATAACAAATAGATTATTAATTGAATAAATTAAATAAATTAAATAAATTAAATAAATTAAATAAATTAAATAAATTAAATAAATTAAATAAATTAAATAAATTAAATAAATTAAATAAATTAAATAAATTAAATAAATTAAATAAATTAAATAAATTAAATAAATTAAATAAATTAAATAAATTGAATAAATTAAATAAATTAAATAAATTAAATAAATTAAATAAATTAAATAAATTAAATAAATTAAATAAATTAAATAAATGAAATACATTAAATAAATTAAATAAATTAAATAAATTAAATAAATTAAATAAATTAAATAATTTAAATATATTAAATAAATTAAATAAATTAAATAAATTAAAAAAATAAATAAATTAAATAAATTAAATAAATTAAATAAATTAAATAAATTAAATAAATTAAATAAATTAAATAAATTAAATAAATTAAATAAATTAAATAAATTAAATAAATTAAATAAATTAAATAAATCAAATAAATTAAATAAATTAAATAAATTAAATAAATTAAATAAATTAAATAAATTAAATAAATTAAATAAATTAAATAAATTTAATAAATTTAATAAATTAAACAAATATATTATAATATTTTGAATTTATCACCATTTTTAGTAGTCTTCTATTTTCTTAGGTTTTTCTTTTCCTTTCAAATATTAATGAAGCAATTGATTAACGTCGAGAAAAATAAAACAAAAACTTTTATTTATCACTTGATTTGCCTTTTTTTTTCTGCTACCGGAGTGTCGTGGCCAGTTGAATTTATTATATCTAGATTGTGATGCGTAGGAAGGGAAGAACGACCCGATCACAAAATAAGCGTTATCCCCATCAATCAGCTCCTAATACGCCAAGTATAATGGAGCATAACGATTACCCTTCACAGCAGACGGGTAATGTCCAACATTCTCCGGTTAGGGAATTGGAACCAATTAATGACGTCGTCGGAACACAATCATTGCTTGCACAAAATCGGCAGGTTCCCATTAATTTAGGTTTGCCCCCTCCTCCCCTACCTAGTCGGAAAAGTTGAAATACTTTATTTAATTTGCAAGGATTGAACTCCGACTACTCGCCCGTAATTAATGTACCGGGTTTTGAACCACCATCTACTACACCCAGCATGGAAACAATCCAGGAGTGGATTCATGCTGCGGTGAAACAAAACGAAGCGAGTATTCGTGACTCAGTTCGTAAAGAATTTGAGGCCAAGAGTGATGCTCAGCAAGCCCTGGCACAATCCATGACTGGTCATTCCAACCAGCCACCACTGATGCGGAATATGAATGGGCGGGATAAAAATCCTCCTTTACATCCACAACACGGTAGGACTCAACATTCAAATGAACGTGGTGATGACTTTCACCAATCACAAATATCGTCCCAACCTGCAGCTGTCTCCGATAATCGGATAGACAAATGGGGGTTTAAGTTTAGCGGGGATTCGCGTGGCATGACGTTAGATGATCTCGTGTTCCGTGTGGAGATCCTTCCGAGTAGAAGCGGAATTCCATGGATATCAATATGCGGGAATTTCCATTTATTACCTTCCGAAATGGCGGAGAGTTGATATTGGAGATTTTTACGGAGAAATAGATTTCCGAATTGGCCAACCCTTCGAGAAGCGCTTCTACGCGAATTTAGGGGTCTCCATACGGATCACGAGATTGTCCATCGGATCCTACAAACAAAACAACTACCCAATGAAAGTTTTGACTTCCTTCATAATAGGGTTCTATCCCGAATATGAGTTGGTGCAAATAATGAAGAATAATTTACGCGAAAAAATTTCCAACCTCGTATACGCAATAAACATAAGAACCCTAGAACAAATTCAGGAAACTGGTAGCAAAGCCGAAAGACACGTAGCATCCAAAGATTCCGCTAGAGGTTTATGGCAAGCAGTCCCTAGGCCCATTGACGAAATTGAGTATCTTCCACCTGATGAAGAGGATTTATAACCATATCAAGACCCGAACTCTGAGTTCGTCCAACCAACATTATGTGTGTTGGAAGCAGTGGAGCATGAAAGCAGACCGAGGCGGCCATGTTGGAATCTTGGCCAAATGGGCCATGATTTTTACTTCTGCCCTTTCGACAGACGGAACCTCTTCTGTTATCGGTGTGGACGTATGGATGTCGTCAATCCACAGTGTCCCCACTGTAAATCCGTTTATGTAACAACCGGCGTTGGTTGTATGTTAGGAATTTGATTGCTTCATCAAACAAATATCCTAATATTGTGATCCTTTGCTAAAAGGTATATAACTGACTGGTGTCAGTTAAATGTAGTGGTACTAGAGCCGAAAGTTACCAAGAAAAGGTACACCTAGCTTCATTGCTCTAACTAGCTCGCCGGAGGGAAGCGGGCGGTTACCTTCTACCACTAATCATGATGTTACACAAAGTTTCATGTGTACCATGACTTGGGCGGAAGAAAAGGCTGGAGAAGTAGATTTATTACGTCCACACATTTTCATGTCATCAGCGGGTATATAAAATATAAAGACAAAACTGATTTTATCAAAACTTGTAGAATTAGGTGAACTAAAAAGTTCAAACAGATAAAGGAAAGAGGGGAATCATTTATATGATTACAAACCCTCAACGGACAAAAGACGGACTGATTTATGGCGTCAAAATTGCGCGTGACGCTGGTGCTGTCATTGGAGGGGGTGAACCGATGTTATTGTTCACCCCTGCGCTAAATTATCCCACCCATGGAGTCCAACAAAACAGGACTCCCCATGACCATGTTTTTGCCCAAAAAAATAAACACGGTCCCTTTCCTCAATTGCAACTAACGCTATAAAAAAATTTGAACAAAGTTAATAATTGTATAGCAATTCAATTTTGCCATCCGCTATTATTTTTTTAAAATTGGCTATGTGTACGTTAAAACCAAATTCACAAAGAATGTCGATCGTGCTGATAGAACCTGGAGACTTTGTATTCCGGGGCAACTGACGCCCGAACTGGTCCGACTGGCACATGATCCGCCTCCGTCTTCGCATGGTGGAATCGCGAAAACCTTGTATCGATTATGGCAAGGGTACTTCTGGCCGAAAATGGCAGCAGAAGTCCGAAAATACATAGCTGATTGTGCAATGTGTAAAGAAACAAAAGCCCCTAATTGCATATTGCGGCCGCCAATGGGTAGTCTGTTGGAGGTCAATAGGCCGTTCCAACATTTATACATAGACTTGCTAGGTCCTTATCCAAGATCTAAGCGAGGAAATACAACCCTCCTTATCATCTTGGATAAATTTTCGAAATTCGTTTTTCTGAAAGCGTTGCGTCGTGCGAGTGCGGCGAATATCGTCGATTTCGTCGAGGAAAACATGTTTCAACTGTTTGGTGTACCGGAAGAAATGGTTTCCGACAATGGCCCCAGTTCCTCTCAAAGGAATTCGCTAAATTGTTGTCAACTTATACTCGTACCTCGGTATATTCTCCGCAGTCAAATGCTTCGGAACGCGTAAATCGGTCAATTTTGGCCGCAATAAGATCTTATGTGCGTGACGATCACCGGGAATGGGATTTGAACCTTGGAAGCATCGGCAGTGCCCTTAGGAGCACTGTCCATGCAACGACTGGCTTGGATCGATATTCCCTGTTGTTCAGTACGCACATGGTGACACACGCGAGCACGTAAAAACTCCTCCGAAAACTTGACTGCGGTGTGGAACAAGATTTTGAGATATTACCGCCGAGCGATCACCGTAAGTACACGAGCGTGTCCTGAGGAACTTGGAGAAAGCACATGAACGCCATGGAAACCAATATAACAAGCGGGTAAGGCACGTTACCTACGTGCCCGGACAAGAGGTTTACCGAAGGAACTTCACACTTAGCGATTTCTCGAAAAATATCAACGCTAAGCTAAATCGGAACGTTTGCACATTTCCTTGAGAATCTGTGTTGTAACATGTGCCGTGTAATGGTGATTTTTTTTGAATCATAAAAATCAGCTGGTGGCAGAAATTGCATTGTACATTTGCATTGATTTTTTTTTCTCAATTTTAAATTAAAAGCTATGGTTAATAAAAGTATATAATATTATATACTTTTTTTTATTTAACAACTGGGAGAGGTTACAAAGGAAAACGGGATTAGGAAAAATTCGGTTTCTTTTGGGGTGTGGGCGAAAAAAACGGGGAATTGGGATAGATTTTCATAAGTGGACGGACGAGAAAATTTGATTTTTCGGGGACTTTTTTTTATATATAGCCAGTTTTCTTAGTTTTTTTTGGGTGTTTTTAAGAAAATGTTAGTTTTAAAAGTCAGTTTTTTGGAGATTTTCTTGGTTTTTTTCGTGAATTTGGTTCGATATTTTCTTGAATTCCAAAAGTATAAATTTTAAGATAAAAATTTTTTTTGTTGAGTTGAGTGGAAATAAGTGAAAACTGGATATCATTTTTTTTATTTAATGATATCCTGGAAAAATTTCAGAACAAACACGAATACGAAATTCTAACAGAATTTCCTTGGATATAATATTACGTTCACTCCAACTAAATTCGACAGTTTCTTATGTTATGTTCACGTGAAAAACAATGCTGTATACAAATATATAAATAGCGTAAATAAACGTAAAATATATAAGCCAGAAAGATTAAAAGTAATAGAAATTTTAAAAAAATTCGAAGAAGCAAGAATGCATCACGGGTTCCGTTAAATTCAAAAAAAAAGGAAAAAAACATAATACATTAATAACATTAAAGCACTCCAAGCATACATAATAAATAACACATAACCCAAAAAAAACGTAAAATATGTAAGGTGCTAACATAAAATGACAACATAACATTAAACAAAAAGTTCATGTAAATAAATTAAAAATATGCTAAATATCTACATAATTAAATAATTTAATTACAAATAATATCAAAAAAAAAGGAAGAAATCATACATAAAAGTTTGAAATACAACAAGGCAACAAAGCCACAACCAACAAATTTCATAAGGGGGTGCCTACAATTGCAACACAAGATTCTTCAATTTTTTTTTTTTGAAAATTTAAAAAAAAATCAAATTTTTTTCTTTGAATTCATTTCATTGCTTAGGTTTTGGTTATAATTTTTAATTTTAGTACAGGGTGCTCCGTAAAGGCCTCAACGAAACCGCTGTAAGTCAAGTTTTTTTATGCAATTAAATTTTCTTTGAACTACAATCATAAATTTTGGTTAATTTTGGATTGAAAATGGTTTAAATATTTGTTTTTTTTTCATTACTTTTTTTTTATTATCTTTAAAGAATTTTCGTGTACATTCAATTAAATTTTTTTTCGGTTTCTTTATTTTTTGGATTTTCTTACAATTTATTTATTTTTTGCTTGAAATTGTTTTATCTTTAAGTAAGATTTTTGTTTTGGTTATTATATTTTGGATCTACATTATTTTCTTTATTTTATTCGTGTTAGTTTTTTTTCATTCATATTATGCTTTCTATTTGTATGCATGAATTTCATATACATATTTTGACTAGGAAATAAAGAGAAATTAAACGCTATCTTCCCAATAGTTCCGTTGAGAATGACAGAAACAAAAAAATCCGCACAAAATAAGGAAAGCAAATTCGAATTTTTCATTAGAAAGAAAGAAGTAACCTATGAGCCAAATACATTTTATTCTACATCGTGTTTCCTATAGGAAAATTGGCGCAAGGGAGAGATAAACAGTCTTATAATAGTCTTATGAATTTTGGACTAAAGAAAGAATGATACAAAGAAAGCAATTGAAAATTTTTCTAACTCAGATTTTGTAAACAAACACCACGTGCTTTTTAAGCGCGAAATGATTTCGCCAAAGTTTTTACCTATGCAAAGAAGGTGGGCCAACGGGTTTTCAAGTGTTGGTTCCTGTAAGAATATGCTTCGACTCGATTTTTGATAAGCACGTGGGTTTTTTTAAAGTAGAAGAAATTTTTTTTAGGTATTTTTCAAATATTTTAAGTGTTAGTGCCTGTATGAATTATTATTTACAGAAATGTTAGAGCTGTTTATTAAAGCTAAATGCATATTTATCTCTCTTCAACCAATATAATGTAAACTAAAAAAAAATGACAGGTAGCTAGAAAGATGGCGGGTTGAATTTATATGGCTTTTACTGAGAAAAACCACACGTCCGTTGTATTTAAAAATAGAGCTGACCTGGAAAAAGCACGTGGAGGTCAAAGAACAGAAAGCGTCGGCGCTCCTATGGGCCTGTCGCAGAACCTTTGGACCCACCTGGGGACTAAAGCCAAAAATGTTGTACTGGATGTACAATGTGGTGGTTAAACCTCTGCTGACCTACGCATCAATTGTTTGGTGGCCTCGTACCCTAGTATCCAATGCTAGAGAACTTTTAAACCGTATTCAAAGACTTGCTCTTCTAAGTATTACGGGTGCAATCAGAACCACGCCAACTGCAGCCATGGAAGCCCTCTTGGGAACCCCATCGCTGCACTTGGTGGTTCAAAGTACAGCAATGGCAACGTCCTATAGACTGCGAAATGCTGGACTCTGGATTGATCGATCAGATATCAAGGGCCATACTAGGATCCTAGCTAGTCTGATCAAATCATACCCCATACTCTCGATGCCATCGGACGTTATGTCCCCGGCATTTGTTTTCAAACGCAGATTCGAGACTGTCATGCTTCCTAGAGAATCCTGGATAGCGGACGGTGAGAGTCTCGCAAAACCACCCGGCCTCATCTGGTTCACGGATGGGTCTAAATCGGATGCAGGAACAGATGCAGGTGTCATTGGTACGGTGCCCAAAAAGGCAATATCTATCGCCTTGGGCACTCATTGTTCAGTCTTTCAGGCTGAAATTTTCGCCATAATGACATGCGCCAATGAGAACCTAAACAGGGGCTACAAAAACCTGCATATTAACATCTTCTCGGACAGCCAAGCTGCACTACAATCTCTGAGTGCAGTCAAGATAACATCTTGCATCGTCCAAGAATGCTTCAACACCCTCAACCAACTAGCTGAGCACAACAGAGTTGTACTCAACTGGATACCGGGACACCTCGGGCTCCCAGGCAATACAATGGCGGACGTACTGGCCAAGATGGGCACCATTAGGAAACCTATCGGGCCGGAACCCATCATTGGTATTCCTAAGAGCACAGCCAAACTCTCCATTAGAGAATGGATTACCGCACAACACAAAATTCAGTGGCAAAATGAGTCCCTACGACAATCCAAAATTTTCATAACGGAACCAGGCCTTGTCAGGGACTCGCTACTGAAGTTGGACCGTAATAAAATCAGAGTGCTGGTGGGCGCCCTCACGGGACATTGCCTCCGCAAGCATTTACATACCATAGGTATCCTATCTGATCCCACCTGTCGTAAGTGCAAAACCGTTGAGGAAACTTCACTACACGTTATTAGTTTATGTGATGCCTTAACGGGCCTGCGAAAGAAGATCTTCGGAAAACCATTCCTGACCTTGTCGGATGTCCGGAATCTGAAGGTGGAATCTTTAATCGATTACCTGAAGAAAACGGTACTGTTTCCAGAGTTGGGACAAGCTACCACTCCGTAAACGGTATACAGGTAATTAATCTTTTTCCCACAGGTTTTCTTAGAAAACTTGTGCGATCCCAGGACATATGTCCAGATTCTCCCGAGGGTACAATGGGCCGAAAGGCCTAAGTACGGGGTGCTTTGGCACCCACCTCCTCTTTAAAAAAAAAAAAAAAAAAAAAATCGGTGCGGTAATACTGGAAAAATCTTAAACGAAACGGCGATACCATGATGCTACTCCTATAAAACGACGTAATTATTTTATACTTTTCGGTGGTGTGAGTTTACTTATTGCTTCAACTTTTCCTGGATTGGTGTGTATACCCTTCTGGCTTATAACGTGACCTAAATATTTGAGTTTTTTCCGGCAAAATTCACACTTCTCTGGATTCAGTTTCAAGTTAGCGTTTTTGAGACGATCAAACACTTTTTGTAGATGTTGTATATGTTTGTCAAAACAGGAACACTAATTGTAATGATATCGTCTAGATATGCAAACGAAAATGGTTCTAATTCTGGTCCTATTATTTGATCTAAACATCGTTGAAATGTTGCAGGTGCTGAGTGTAGTCCGAATGGCATAACTTTCCATTGGAACCTCGGCCTGGTACTGTAAACGCTGCGTATTGACGGCTTTTTGTTGCGAGTGGTATTTGCCAATATCCTTGCTTTAAATCTAAAGTCGAAATAAAATTCGCTCCCTTTAGTTTGTCAAGAATGTGGTTAATTTGCGGTAAGGGGTATGCATCTTTGATAATATTATCGTTCAACTGACGGTACTCTATGCATAGCCTCCAATTTCCTTGTTTTTCCTGACCAATGCTACTGGTGAACTATAGGGACTTTTGGACGATTCTATTTTATTCTCGTTTAGCAATATGTCTATCTCTTGATTAATGATCTTTTGCATGTCTGGATTCCGTGGAATGTATTTTTGTTTAATCGGTCGGTTGTTTTTAGTTTGTATCTGGTGTTTTAGTATATGAGTGGGACCTTCTATTCTTTCAAACTCTTGTAATTCTTTATCAAGGAATTGTTGTAAACAGTTTTTTTCTTCTGTTGACTTATCGCATAGTATGTGTATTGTGTTTTGCTGGTTCTTAACTTTCTTTCTAATCGGTGTTCGTTTTAGTTTCATCTGGAACTGGTGTTTAATCAGAAAATCTGTTCCGATTATTATATCATTTGTTGTGTCTGGTAAATATATAAACTTGTGTTTGAAATTGTTTGTTTTCCATTTAAATGGAATAGTATAGGATGTATCAACGGCAACGGTTGTATTATTTGCAAATTTCAATTTTATATTAGTGGTTTCAGATAATATTTTATTTTCGGTATATATGCGCTTGATGTTTTCATTTATACATGATCTGTTTGCTCCCGTATCAATAAGCACGTTGAATGTTACGTTTCTTATAAAAATTTTTATTGCGAAGTAGGCACTTGATTTGTCAGGGGTTTCTGGTGGCCTATTTGACCAGGAATCCCTCCGATGTTTTCCGCTTTAATACATTTGCAGAATCCGGTTTGACTACCAACTGTTCCACAATCTGAACAGAAAAGTTGTGGTTGTGGATGACGGCAATTTGTTCTATTGTGTTCACGCTTTCCACAATGCCAACAACAATCGTGACGTGAATAGTTTTGTTGTCCCATTTGGATTTCATTCTGTTGCACCGTTACGTTTGTTGAGTGTTTACCGGTGTTGTATTTGTAGATGTTCCTGGTATGCTTTGTTTGAATTTGTATTGATATTTTTTTTGTTGTCGGTTTACAGGAAGTTCCGCTTGTAGATACCCATATTCTTCGGCCATGGAAACTAGTTCTGTCAGAGTATCGAAATCTTTTCTTTTGATATATAGTCCATATTCTGATCTGAGATTGTAGTATATTCGTTCTAGTTGTTCATCTGGTCTAAGCAAATCCGAATGTCGTATTAATGCTTGAATAGCCGTAACGTATTCTCTTACTTTTTCAGACGGTTCCTGTACTCTGCTTCTAATTTCTTCCATTAACTTCATTCTATATCTCAGTGGTAGAAAATATGCTCTGAAATCTTTGTAAAAATCATTCAATGAATACCAGCAGCCTCTGTTATTATGCTTAGTGCATTAGTATTCAGTAGTTCTGGTAATGTTCGAAGTAACCGGTCTACTGGGATCATATAACATTCCGCTAGTTCTTCTATGCGTTCGAGGAATTCTAGTGCATTTGGGTTACCATCCAACCGCATATTCCATCTCCATACTTTATCGATAATGTCATAATCGGTTAGTATTGGAGGTTCGCAGTATCGTAACTGGTTGTTGTATCCGCTGATGTTCATATTAGCTATCGGTTGTTGTATGGTATGTTGTGACAGTGTTTCGTTTATATTGAAAATTGCTGCTCAAATCTTTCATTATTATTATTAGTATTACAAGCTGGATTGCCCGTGGTCGTTTTTGATGGGCCAGGTGCATCTGCTAAATTTATTGCTGTTTTTATTACTTCTTTCCTGTAAGCTATAAGTCGTCTGCGGTGTTCATCTATGGTTTCTTCGATATCGATCTGGTGTTTACTTAACTCGAGTACCAATTCTTCTTTTCTTAACTGATATATATCTGTTAATCTCGGTATTCCCTTCTTTTCTGGATTAGGGTCGTTCTGCTCCATTTTTCCCTGTTTACTGCTTATTTTTTAACTGCTCGGACGTCAACTTGTATTATTGCTGCTTGCTTTTAACTTCTCGGTTTTTAATTTCAATCTCCTTCCTACTGCTTGTTTTGAACTTCTCGGGCTATCTCCTTCTTTCTGGTAATTTCTAACTGCTGGGGCGCCAAATTGTAACGTTCTTTTCTGCACGGGATGAGCTTGCCGTGTCCAGGGGTCGGATACGGGTGTTACAAATAAGAACAAGTCAGTTTTTATCCTAAAAATAATATAATTTTATCTTTATTGACTATTTATGTCTGCCTGCCTACTGGAGATACGGTTGTTAGTATTGGCGAAGGAGGTTATGTGGGATGTTTTGAGGCGGAGAGCAATTCATGGGACGTGCATGGCTTGTATCGGTCGGTATTTGTTTGATACTGCTGGTTCGGGTGAAGCAAACAATATCAAGCACAGGTATCTCTTACTAAATGTACGAGTATCTCAGTAGTTTTACCTACTACCTCGGAAATCTGGTCTAGCAGATCTTCTTGAGTGGTACGGGTGACTCAAAACAACAAGTGGTCTATACTGCCGGTTCGGGTGACGCACACAGCATTTTGGATCAGGGACAGGTACCTCTTTACAAGGCGAAATCGGTTACGGTATCACTGCTGAGGTGTGCAATTTATCGGGGTTCAACTGTACTGCCCGTTCGGGTGATGCAAACAGTATTGTGGTCGGGTATTACGTAAAAAGAGATTCTGTATTTAGTAACAGCGGTCCAGCATCAATCAGATCTTCTTATAAGAGTTCGGATGACTCGAACAGGTGTCCCTTATAAAGAGGTCCTACTATACTATGAAGGATTCTTATGTCGGGGTACGGGTGACCCCCAATAAAGTCTCCTAAGTAAAGCTTTCCAACTAACCGGCTTCTCTGAGTCTGGTGATAGACTAACTATACTGGAGCTTAGTTTGAGTCTTATACTCTAAATGACTCTTTTCAACTGCGAATTTTGTTTGCAAAAGAAAATATTTCCGATGAAAATATATTTCCTTGAATTTTTGTTTGTAACTTCGTTATATCCCCCTCCTTCTTCGGGAAGGAAAATTTGGGATTTTGTTAGTTTACATTCTTTACATTTTCTTTAAAAAAAATGACAAATAATTTTCCTTAATTCTTAATTCTATTGTACTTTTTCCTTTCTTAGGACTATTTATTTATTTATTCAAAAAATCAAAAAAGTGTACTAAGTAAAAAAAATCGAACTAAAATAGAAAAAAATCAAAACAATTTATAAAAACACTTTATATTTTCCAAAAACAAAACATTCAAAATAATCCAAATAATATTTATTTTATTTATTCAAAAAAATATCAAAATTAAATTAACAATAAATCAAAAAAAAATAATAAAAATTCTTTTTTTTTCTTCTTTTTTTTTTCAAAAAATTTTATAATTCAGAAAAATAATATACTTCTTATAACTAAAAAAATTCTTAAAACAAATATATTTCAATACTAATTCTTAGAACTAAAAAAAATTTTATCAAAAAATATAATTTCAACGATATTTCTTTAAAAACTTGTCTGCTAAGCATAGACAGTGCGGCTCATCGGTTGGTGTGATTAAATTGTTCTTACCGGTTTTCATTATTTCTTCTTCTATGCATGATCTCGATGCTCCTGTGTCGAAAAGTGCGGTGAACCATTCATCATAAATTTTCACTAGTATTGTGAACAAGGCATCTTCAGTGCTTCTTTCTGCTGGTTTTGGGTCCATATTGCAGTTGCGATCTCTGGTGTACACTCCATATCTTCGGCAAAATGAACAAAATATATTTGTTCTTTTGGCTGTGCAGGTTGCTTTTGTATGCCCTCTTTCTCCACACTTCCAACAGCATTCTGTCTGGTTATATTCGGTATGGTATTTTTCAAATTTCTTCATCTCGGTTTTCTAGTTAATCGCTTGAAACTTCTATATCGACTGTGGACGTTCTTGCTCAGTATAATAAACAGACAGTAATTTTATGGGAAATAAGGAGAAATTAAACGCGATCTTTCCAATACTTCCTTTTGTAACGTGAGCAGTTTGGTTTTGCCACCACTGCATTTTTTTTTTATTTAAAAAAATAATAGCGGATGGCAAAATTGAATTGCTATACAATTATTAACTTTTTTAAATTTTTTTTATAGCGTTAGTTTCAATTGGGAAGAAAAATTACAAATCATTTTTTTTGTTTTATTTATTTTTACAACTAGAGAAGTTTTTGTTTGAAGAAAAATGGAAAAATCGAGAGATCGAACGGTTTTTTTTTGGAAAAGTCGAAAAAAAACCAACGGGTCCTTTTTCTAAAAACTTCCTGTGGGCGATTTAGACGTCTCTTTTTCAGGGAGTTGGAGAATAATTTGGATACAGTGCGGTTTATTGAAAAAACAAATGTATGAGCGAGATTTTTTTTGACATAAAAGGCCTCGGAAAATCGGGGCAATTTCACGAAATTTATATATACAAGTTAGATAAATAATAATTGAAATCAATTAGAAAATTTAATAGGAAATTCTGTATAACAAAATTTCGAATAAAATATATTTTCATTTTTGAAATATAATCGGAAAATTTGAATTCGAAATTAAAAAAAAAAAGGAACATTCCTGAAACATCTTAACATGGAGTGTTTCTATAATAAAAATAATAATGAAAGACATATAATTAAAGGAAATGAAAAAATTTACGAATTAAATTTTTACAAAAGTATTATATCATGTAAGATTCAATTAATATAAATCTATTAAGTAGAATTGATTTAGGAAAACCCTAATCAACAAAATATATAAAATATATTTATTATGAATATATATTAGTTCCACAAACTCACCTATAAATTGGATTTTATTATATTTTTTTTTAATTAGTTTTAAAAAGGGTACAACAATTTTAATATAGTTTCTGAACATATCTTAAATTCTAAGAACCTTTATTGCATAGTTTTACACAAGATTAACCAATATTTTAACGAAATATTTAATAATTTTAAATATAAATATGCAACATAGATTATATTAAACATAAAAATAATTTTAAAAATTATTAAATTTATAAAATACTTCTCAGCGAAGTCGCAAACCATTATGATCATTCTCAAATAATAAATAAAGTAGTGATGGGCAAACTTAATTACAAAGCATTAAGTTTGCCCAATCCTACTCAATTCTTGCTATAAAAATGTTGCGAATTGGAAACTAATAGCACGTGCCAAGTACTCCATGGATAAGGAGTCACTTTATCAAATAATTTCGAAAACTGGAAATTATTATTTATCAAATTTTCAAAGAAAGAAACAACATGATTTTATGCTGGAGTAAAACAAAAATGGAGGATCATTTATCAATCACCATAAAAAAAAAAAAAAAAATAAAATTTAGGAAATTTTATTTTAAATTTGCGCTTCTTTGAAAAATTTTCTTTTTGTTTCAAATCTTTTTTCAGGACAGGGTGTTTCATTAGGGCTTTGATGCAACAGCCGTAAGTTCCTTTATATTAATTGTTTTATTTTAAATTTCTTTTATTATATATGTTTTCATTTTTTTTGGGATTTTCTTAACATTTTCTTTTGTATTTTAGTTATTAAATATTAATTAATTCAGTATTATTATTAAATGGTTCATTTTTTTTTCTTAGTACTAGATGTAATCAAATATATAGTTCTTTTTATATTCCTTTAGACAAGTTTCTTTTAGTTGAATATATATTTTTTCTTATTCATTTGCTTTCTTTCAAAAGTGTATTTCTTTTTTTTGATTTAATTTCTTTCGCCGATAAATCTGTTGGGTTTTATAAATGCCTATTTTTTCTTTATAGCAAATAACGTGTGAATTTACAAAAAAAGGAAACATGTTTATTATTTAATTTACTTTTGTGTCAGGTTTTTTTTTCTCTATCCTTTTGGGGTTATGCTCCCCTGGATTTCTTATCAAATTTGTTTTTTTTTTGAACCGCTAAATTTAAATGTAGGGAGGAATATAAAAGCGAGAGCAGCGAAATAGGGTGAATCCACCAAAGTGAGTCAAGGGACCATGTTACATATTTTGGGCAAAAACATGGTCGTGGGGAGTCCTGTTTTGTTGGACTCTATGGGTGGGAAATAAATTAGCCCATGGGAGAACAATATCATCGGTTCACCCCCTCCGATGACAGCATCGGCGTCACGCGCAATTTTGACGCCATAAATCAGTCCGTCTTTTGTCCGTTGAGGGATTTGTAATCATATAAATGATTGTCCTCTTTCCTTTATCTGGTAACCTTTGCTTGAACTTATAGTTCACCTAATTCCACAAGTTTTTATAAAATCAGTTTTGTCTTTTTATTTTATATACCCGCTGATGACATGAAAAGGTGTGGACGTAATAAATCCACTTCTCCAGCCTTTTCGTCAGCCCAAATTATGGTACACATGAAACTTTGTGTAACACCGTGATTAGTGGTAGAAGGTAACCGCCCACTTCCCCTCCGGCGAGCTAGTTAGAGCAATGAAGCTAGGTGTAATTTTTCTTGTTAACTTTCGGCTCTAGTACTACTACATATAACTGATACCACTCAGTTATATGCCTTTTAGCAAACGATC